>JAESUZ010004979.1:0-128005 GCA_017311185.1 Proteles cristata cristata
TTATTTAATGATCTATTTCCTAGACAGATTCTCTATTTTTAAGAAATATGTTTTCTCCACTTTTATTTTTGTCTCTCTTTCTATTTTTAAGTTTATTTTTTGAGAGGTGGGGAGGGGCAGAAAGAAAGGGATAGAGAGAGAGAATCTCAAGCAGGCTTCACACTGTCAGTGCAGAGCCCAATGCAGGGCTCGAACTCCCGAACCTTGAGATCATGACCTGAGCCAAAATCAAGTGTCAGATGCTTAACTGACTGACCCATCAAGGCACCCCTATTTTTGTCTCTTTGTTCTACTCATGCTTTGTGCCCTCACTTTATTTTCCAACTCTTCTATTGATGTTATTTCCGTGGTCATATCTCTTTTTTAAAAGCTTATTAATTCTTATTGCTACTTTATAAAGGATATTGAGAATGAACACGACGAGACTCAAGCTGCAACACTAAAATAAGGTTCAGATAATGTTTTGTCACTTAAAATTGATTTTTAAATTTTTTAAAATTTTTATTTATTTCTAGGAGAGAGAGAGAGATAGACAGCATGAACAGGGAAGGGTCAGAGAGAGAGGGAGACACAGACTCTGAAACAGGCTCCAGGCTCTGAGCTGGCAGTCAGCACAGAGCCCGACGCGGGTCTTGAACCCACTAACCGCGAGATCATGACCTAAGCGAAAGTCGGACGCTTAACCGACTAGGCCACCCAGGCGCCCCTTAAAATTGATTTTTAATGTTCATTTATTTTGAGAGAGAGAGAGAGTGAATGAACAGCGGTGGGGCAAAGAGAGAGTCACACAGAATTCAAAGCAGGCTGTAGGCTCTGATTTGTCAGCGCAGAGCCTGAGATGGAGCTCAAACCCGTGAATCATGAGATCACAACCTGAGCCGAAGCTGGACATTCAACTGACCCAGGTTCCCCTGTTTTTATCAATTGCATACGTTATGAGACCAGGTGTGACATAATGGTGAGAACACTGATTTAGGAATCAGGAGGTTTATGTTCTTATGCTAGGTATGCAATAAAGTCGTGTCAATTCATCTCTGGATCTTTCCTTTCATTTATTCATTAATTTATTCAGCAAAGATTTAGTGTATTCAACGACTGCTCTGAGTCAGGCACCATGTTATAAAAAGAGAAGATCAGACCAGATGAACTCTAAGGTATTTTCTTCATTCTGAAATTCTAAGGCTAAATCCTTCAGATTCTACCTCTTAGATATCTCTTCAACTGGTTCCTTCCTTTCTTTACCTACTTCTACATCTTCTACCACCTTCCGCCACCTAACCATCTATTGAATGAATTTCTGTAACAGTTTCTTAGCCAGTTTTCCTAATGTCATAGCAGGAAAGACCAGGGAAGAAGGAGAAGGCATGACTTAGAGAACCTATGGGATTATGGGGTTCCCTAACCTCACCTTATATTGATGCTGTCATATTTCTAATTTAATAACATTTTAGCACCATTGCCAGCTTTCCTGGTTTGCCTGGGACCGAAGGGTTTTCTGGGATAGGGGACTTTCTGAGCTATAACTGAGGTATTCCTGGACAAACAGGGAGGATTGGTCATCCTGCCTCTGGATTCTCCTTTCGTAGCAGTTTTTTCTTTTTCCTTAGTTGCAATATTGTGGGGGTTTTTTTCCCTCTGAGGATGTTAATTATAGATTTTAAAGTCCTTTGTTTTTCACAGTATCATGTGTTGTCTCTTCTTTCTTGGAACTTTCCACAAGTGTCTTGTGAGCTGTAACTGGCCGATCACATTTGAGTATTGATTGGAAGCTCTAGGAAGGTGGTGGGGTTCATCGGCTGCTGGGTTCTATTGCAGGGGGCGTGGGGAGACACCCGGTATATCATTGTGAGATCACCAAACGTCAGTGTGGAGCTCCTTTTTCTTGGGCTGGAGGGTTTTCTCAAAAAGAAACCCTCCAAGTTCTGCCTGGCAGCCCTCATCATGTGGGGAGCCGGGAGGGAGTGGAGAGAAACACTTCGCTTACCTGCCTTTTTCAGTATGGGGCTTTGGGCTTCGCTCCATCCATGCTGTCTCTGGGACTAGGCGCTGTACAGCTCACACTTCACGAACGTGTGAACCTCTAGTCTTCTCCTGTGCTGTGAGTGGAAGAGGAACAGTTTGTGGGAGTGAAAATACTCTTTTTCATGACTTTCAATTAATTCTCCAGCTTCCAGCTTCCAATATCCTAAAGTCTCCTTGTCTTGTTAGGAAGACTTTACAATGGACTCCAAGGTCCCCTAGTGACTTCCTGAGCATCCCCTAGACCTGTCCTTAACCCCTCACACCAAACTAAGCCCGAACTCATCAGGTACAGTTCCAATTCAAGACATTTACATTCCATATACCGTTATCCCCCAGATACCGAGGTGATGGGCTCCCTCAACTTCTTCCATCTTTGCTCAGATGATACCTTTTCAGCAAGGGTGTTCCAGATCACTATAGTGTAAATGTTCTCCCATCTTCAGTACTGCCTACCTCTGTTCTGATTGTTTTCCACAGTGCTTATTTTCCCATGATACATATATATAATTAAGTATAATATCATAATCGTATAATATATAGTTATATATAATTATACATTGTTTTATTATATTATCCCCATATTATATATTCTCATATCTTTAAAAGCTTGCTGTTAGAAGATTAGCTCCATGATGACAGGTATTTTTGGCCTCTTATTTCATAGCGTTTTCCCAGTGAATAGGAAAGGTTGGCAAATAGAATGATCTGCCCTCCATTTCCACTTGCAGTCATTACCTGGGGTGTCAGCTCTCGGGTCATTCCAGGGCAAAGCAAATAAACATGATTCTTCTTAATTGCCCCAACTCTATCTGCTCCTTTCCACAGGCACTTAATTTTAATTTATTATTATTTTTTAAATGTTTATTTTTGAGAGAGAGACAGAGGCAGAGCATGAGTAGGGGAGGGGCAGAGAGAGAGAGAGAGAGAGACAGAATCTGAAGCAACCTCCAGGCTCTGAGCTGTCAGAACAGAGCCCAAGGCAAGGATTGAACTCACGAACCATGAGATCATGACCCGAGCTGAAGTCAGACGTTTAACTGACTGAGCCACCCAAATGCCCCTAACTTTTAGATGTTTCAGTTATAACACAGCTCACTTCCCTATCTGCTTCTAGAGTCTATAATTTTGTCATCTCTTTGGTGTGCTGTTGTCTTGTTTTGTGCTCTCTTTGTGCTTACAAATCTATGCTTTAAAAAAATCCTCTTCTGTTAAATGCATTTGGGGTTTGTGAGAAGATGGAGAAAGTCACATGTGTTGAACTCATGAAATGTATATCCTAAAGTATCTCTTTACATAGTTTGGCTATTTGTATTTACTGTTCTGTGAAGTGCTTGCTTTTGTATTTTGCTCAATTCTCTTTCATACTGCTTTTCGTTTGCTGTTTGATTGTGATTTCTTTTGAAAATTAAGGAAATGAGATTTCTGTCCTTTTTGCTGCAAAAATTTCCCTCAGAAACATTTCTGACTTCATGTGACTGTGTGCTTGTTGTTTCAGGACATTTTATTTTATCAGTCTTTCTCTATATATCAATTGTTTTCATTCTTTGATTCCATTTCTAAATTCTCTAGTATTTTTAAAGATGTTTTTTAAATTATTTAATTTTGCGAAAGAGAGAGACAGAGTGAATGCATGTACACATGAGTGAGGAAGGGGCAGAGAGAGACAGAGAGAGAATCCCAGGCAAATTCTACACTGTCAGCGCAGAGCCTAAAGTGGGGCTCTACCCAACAAACCGTCAGATCCTGACCTGAGCTGAAATCAAGAGTCAGATGCTTAACCAACTGAGCCTCCCAGGTCCCCCTCTACTAATTTTTATTGATCTGCTAATACTTTTAGTTTTGTTTATAGCTTTGTATTTTGTAATTACCTCAGACTTACATAAAGTATGTAAGAATAGCACAAAGAATCCTCAAATGTTTACTTTTTGCCACATGTGTTTTACCTTTCTATTATTGTTTTTTGAACCTTTTGGTAGTAAATACTTCACTGTGCATTTCCTAAATATTAAATAGCCTCAGTAGAATTATCAAAAGTAGGATATTATCATTGATTCAATGCATCCATCTTAACTGAAGACTTTTTCAAACTTTGCAATTTTTCTAATAATTTACTTAATAGCAGAAGAAAAAGGAAAAGAAAAAGAAATCCCTTGCCCAGGATCAAATATGGGATTGTGCTCTGCATTTAGTTGTCATGCCTCCTGAGTCTATAATCTGGAGAGTTTCTTAGCCTTTTTTTGTGTGTCTTATGACCTTAGCATTTAGAAGACTACATTTTCTCAGTTGATGTTTGTCTGATATCTCCTCATGGTGAGATAGAGTTTATGCTTTTGGGTGTAATGTTGAGTACTTCATAGCGATGGTAACATTGATCATTTGTTTAAGGTAGTGTCTGATGTTTTTTCCATTATAAAGAGCCTTTATTTAGCCATTTATTTAGCCTTTGAGACTAAATCAATATCCTTCTTTTTTTTCATTATGGTAGACCATGTAAAGATAGCCACTGTCCATTCTTCCTCCACCACATGTGCATGCCGCTCCTCACATCAAAGGATGAAATCTAATTTTCGTCTCATGAATCTGAGCTATTCTCAGTGAACTGCTTGACTAATAGAATGAGGTGGAAGGATGTTCTGGTGCTTTGAAAGCTAAATCATAAGGAGTTTGGGAGCCTCCACATGAATCTCTTGAAAGTCTTTCTCTTCGGGCGCTCTGCCCCACCATGCTGTGAGAGGCTCAGGCTGTCTAGAGATGTCATATGCAGGCACCCTCGGTGACAGTACCAGCTGAACTCCCTGCTGACAGTCAACATCTGTACAGAGCCATTTTTCAGTAAGTCATTTTATTTTGTTATTATTGTTTTTTAATATTTATTTTGAGAGAGAGAGAGAGAGAGAAAGAGAGAGAGACGGAGCACAAGCAGGGGAGGGGCAGAGAGGGAGACACAGAATCTGAAACAGGCTCCAGGCTCGTGGGACTCAAACTCACAAACCATGAGATCATGACCTGAGCCGAAGTCGGATTCCTAATCGACTGAGCCACCCAGGCACCCCTCAGTAAGTCATTTTAGAGGTTCAGCCTCTAACGTGATAACTCTAACCCCAGAAGCCATCTGACTGCATCCAAATGAGTGATGCCAAGTAAGAACCACACAGCTGAGCTGTGTCTAGCCACAAGATGATGAGAAGTAATAAATTTTTGGCTTAAACCTCTAACTTTAGATTGACCTGTTTCACAGTCTTAGATCCATGCAACAAAATTTATCTGGAATGGACATTCTGTTGTAACAAAGATCTAAATCTTGGGACATTAGCTTTGAGACTAGACAGCCCACAGCCCAAAGGCCTTGAGAAAACTGTGAACAAAACCTGAAGGACGGTGAGGAAATTATTGTTGGAAACTGGGGAAGTGAGGACTCTTGCTATGGTAGTCTCAGAAAGTTTGGCCAAAATGTTGCCTGCAGAACTGTGGGAAGTAGAAATGAACCAAGAGATTTGGCCAGGGAGGTTTTCCTGTGCCGTGTTGAAAGTGCCACCTTGTTTCTTTAAGCAACATACTAAAGTAATAAATATAGAGAAAGGAGTCAGAAAAAGATACTCTTAAGGTTTTGGACAGTTTCCCAGAAAGTAGAATTTTCCAGGATAAAAGGAGCCCCTGGGTAAAGATCAAATCTGGAAAATTACTAGTGACTCTGGTGACAGGATGAAAATAGAGCTGAAGTTTTTGAGCCCTCAGAGAGATTTAAGCGTGTGCCTCGTAGACTCTGTCAGGTGGGCAGTAGGGTTTCTAAGAATCTTAAGGGCATTTTCCCACAGCACCTTAACTCTTAGGCCAAACTCAAGAAGTCATATCTTAAAGGGACTTTGGTTGTGACTTTCGTATCAAGGAGTGAACTCCGATAAGATCAGCAGGGACTGTGTTACGGTTTCTAGAAGTACTGTTAGAAGCACAGTCTTCTTAGATTGAAAGGACAAAAATAGTTCAAAATGAAAAGGGCCTGAAGAGTCTCCAAACTTCTTTACGCAAGAAACTGTTTGAGAAACTACTCAGCTACAAAACATAATTTCTTATAGAAAAGGAGGAGAGACTCAAAATGAAGAGACAAGAGTCCAGAAGGTAGAATCAGGGCTCCCGGAGAACCACTCCCAGGGGAGAAGACCAGTCCCTCACCCTCATCAAAGAACGAGTGGCATGTGCCTGCCGGGATTTCAGGATTCTGTGGACCAGGGACTGCTTCGTGCCTCCTGCCTAGTTCCTCCACCTCCATCCTGTTGTTTTCGAAGAGAATGTCTGTTGTGGTCATTCTCTTCCTGTATCACCACAGCATGTAGGGTTTGTGCTTTTGTGAATGGAAGGGGAGGATAACGTGTCTCTTTAGGAGGGGTCTCAGAGAGAGAGGAAGCAACTTGGAGGGCATACATCATCTATAGCTGAATGTGATTTAAATGAGGAGATCATGGATTTTGAGCTAATGCTATATAATAAAATAGGACTGTAGAGGATCTTAGGAGTTGTGCTGAGTCCATTTGCCTATGAGATGGGTGTAACTTGTGGTGCCCAAACGGTGAACCATGGTAACCAGAATGCAGAGATGTCCACTATCAGTTACTTTCCTCTCTGTGTGCATATTGCTGTCCATCATATTAAGAGGTAGGGTCATGTTACTCTCTTCTTTTTTTTTTTTTTTTAAGTTTTTTATTTTTTATTTATTTATTTTTTAATTTATTTCTAAGAGAGAGAGAGAGACAGTGTGAGCAGGGGAGGGTCAGAGAGAGAGGGAGTCACAGACTCTGAAACAGGCTCCAGGCTCTGAGCTGGCAGTCAGCACAGAGCCCGAGGTGGGGCCCGAACCCACGAACCGTGAGATCATGACCTAAGCGAAAGTCGGAGGCTTAACTGACTAAGCCACCCAGGCGCCCCTTTTTTAAGTTTTTTAAACATTTATTTATTTTTGAGAGAGAGCGAGCCAGGGAGGGGAAGAGAGAGAAGGAGACACAGAATCTGAAGCAGGCTTCAGGCTCTGAGCTGTCAGCACAGAGCCTGACTCAGGACTCCAACCCACAAACCATGAGATCATAACCTGAGCTGAAGTTGGATGCTTAAACAACTGAGCCACCCAGGCGCCCCTTTGTTACTCTCTTCTTGAATCCAGGATGACTCAATGACCTGGTTGACCAAGAAAACACAGCAGAAGAGACGCTCTGGGACTTCTGAAGCTATGTCATAAAATGTCTTACAGTGTCTTCCCAGATTTCTTAAAACACTTATTTTTGGGATGCTTCCTCTCAGAACCTAGTGACGATCCTGTTAAAAATCCAAGCTACATGGATTATTAACTTGCATCTCCAGCATTGACTACCAACCATGTGGGGGGCCATCTTGAACATGTATCCTAAGTGAATCTTCAAATGGTTCTAGCTCCCACCACTATTAGGCTATGGTCATATGAAAAATCCCATATAAGAACCATATGCAAAATCCCAAAGAAGCTGGGCCTGGTCAAGTCACAAAACCATTAAAAATAGGCAATACTTTTTTCAAGCCACTAAGTTTTATGGTTGGTTGTTGTGCTGCAGACTGGAGCATTCATTACATTTTTACTCATTAGTTTCAGTATACCTGTTTATTTCTGAGCCAGTACCAAACTGTTCACCACTGTACTGTTATAATACACCCTAGGGCCAGTTTTCTATGACAGAACCAGTATACTCATGGGTTTGGTGTATACGCTCTGGAGTCACTCTCAGATTCTATCTCAACCGCTTATAAATGTATCCTTGAGGGATGCCTGGCTGGCTCAGTTGGTAGAACATCTGAATTTCTAAAAAAATTTATTTATTTTGAGGGAGGAAGGGAAAGACAGAGAGAGACAGAGAGAGGGAGAGCCCATGAGCAGGAGAGGGGCAGAGAGAGAGGGGGTAAGAAAATCCCAAGCAGGCTCTGAGCTGTCAGTGCAGAGCCTGATGTGGGGCTTGATCCCATGAACCATGAGATCATGACCTGAGCTGAAACCAGGAGTAGGACACTCAACTGACTGAGCTACTCAGGCACCCTGAGCGTCCAACTCTTGATCTGATGATCATGAGTTCAAGCCCCAAGCTGGGCATGGAGACGACTTAAAAATAATAATAATAAAAAATTAAAAAATTTTTAAAAATAGAATAAACATATCCTTGAATGATATTTAAGTGCTTTAGTTTCCTTATTTGCAAAATAAGTATAATAGAGTAATAATAATAAAATATAATAAAAATACCTATTTAATTTTTAAAACAATATTTATTTCTGAGAGAGAGACAGTATGAGTGGGGGCGGAGCAGAGAAAGAGGGAGACACGGAATCTGAAACAGGATCTAGGCTCTGAGCTGTCAGCATAGAGCCTGATGTGAGGCTTGATCTCACGAACTGTGAGATCATGACCCGAGCTGAAGTTGGACTTAACTGACTGAGCCACCCAGGCGCCCTAAAAATACCTATTTCGTATGGGCGTTTAAAGGAATTCATGACATAATGTATGTAAATTGCCTAATAGAATACCTACCAACTTATCAGGGCTGAATAAATATTTGCTATGATTATTACTCTTCTTTTTTGGATTTTTTAGAACTCCATAAAGACTTGTAATTTCATTAGAGAGTTCATTAAAACATTTCCTCTGTGAAATTAACTGATATGTTTTTGTATCTTTATTATATTGTTAAAATGTCTTTGGAGTGCTTTAATGCTTGAAATTATTTAGACTGATTATGTTAAATAAATGTTAGTTTAGACCACAATCCTTCAGTGAAAGCCCATGGGTCTGGATGTTTGTATAGGAAATACTCCGTTTTAGACATGTTAACCAATTCAGGTACCCTGTCTTATATCATACTCCCAGAGGAGGGCTACCCAGTTATCAAATATATTAACAGTTCTATAGTAACTTATGAGTATTTACACTACGAAGAATACAAAACAACTAAAAGTAGTCTCACATCAATACAGGTCATGTTCTATTATCAAATGAATCAAGTCAGGTCATATTTCAGTACCAAATGAGTTATGGGAAAAGCATTCAGTTTTCAGAGTACTTTTTTAAATGCTTATTTATTTATTTTGAGAAAGAGAGAGAGAGTGAAAGAGAGAGCATAAGCAGGAAAGGGGCAGAGAGCAAGGGAGAGAGAGAGAGAACTCCAAGCAGGCTCCACACCGTCTGCACAGAGCCCAGTGCGAGGCTCAAACTTACCAACTGTGAGATCATGACCTGAGCCGAAAGCAAGAGTCGGATGCTAAACTGACTGAGCCACACAGGTGCCCCCAGGGTAGTTACTTGATCTTGGAATTGCAAATAATGGATTGTAGACCAGCTCACATTCTTTATGTCAGTTCTGGGGATGTAGCCATGGAGATTGATTCATAATTAGCAGTTGGTGTGTAGAAGTGAATGGACTTGCCCAATAAGATATGCAAAGGCACTAGGGATCATCAGTATGAGGTTCTTGCTGGGTTTCGTAGAACTTTTATTTTTAAAAACTGTGTGTTTATATGTTTTTCTTATTCTTTTGGTTCCTTATGAGATTGTTTATTTTTCCGCCCCAAATAAGAGCAAACTAATGCCTAAAATCAATTGCTGAAGTTCTCTCTTGCAGAGAACATAAATGCGGCCCATCATAGACAACATAGGTGATTACGGAGCCAATGATTTAGACAGAGTATCACAAACCTGAAAAGAAATTGATTTAAAATATGGCCCATAACATCCTGGAAAAAGGCATAGCAAACCTGGTGAAAATGCCAATTCGGTGATTTTTTTAGGAGCACCGGTCCTTAACAAAATACAGGATAATATATCATTGGGTAGAGGATTGTAGCATCCAGGAATATTCTTCTCAAATACCTAGATTTAAAGATGTAGAGTCACAGACTTGTGAATTTTGGGGGTAGTATTAAAAGGACGGCCAGAGCTTTATGTTGGCCTCTTATCTTATGGCTTTGAGGAAAAGTTGGCAAGTACAATCTATGAGGGTGTGTGTGAATGAGGTGGGGGATGATTAAGGAAAAATAACCAGTCAAAGAGATAGAAATGTGATCTGTATGTTTTCAGTAAAATATAGAGCTGGAGAAATATGTTATACTTATTTAGGAACAAAACAGTAACAGTTGTAATCCTTAAACTTTTCATCCCCGAATTTTATAAAAACTATGGGTCCTCTCCCCTATGAGATGTATTGATCCATGGCCACCCAATTTTGCACACCGTTTTAGATGATTTACCTATTAATTAACTCATCCAGTGACCCTGGATGCCTGCTTTAAATGAAATCTGATTTTTATCCGAGCCAAGATACAAATGCTTGCCTTTGTTCCAACCTTAGGACAATAACAAGGAAAAGATGTAAGAGAGATTTAAAAACGGCTTTGGCATTTAATGATAATGTTTTTTATGGCTTGGTTTTAGAGTATTAGGACATCCTGATTACCTTTAGCTCTTAGAAAGGGATTAAGAGGAAGTTTCTTTTTAAATTGTAATTTTTTGTTGGGTTATAGAATTAATATAACAGTATAGGCAATTTAAGAGGATGGAAAATTACTAGATAGGATTACTGTGCACACTTTGATACATTTCCTTTTAGATTTTTCCTCAATTCAAAAAGTAAAAATTTCAAAATACATAATATTTATTTATTCTATTCTAATTTATTTATTTGTATTTTAGATAGAGAGAGATTGAGAGTGGGGGAGGAGGCAGAGAGAGAGAGAGAGAGAGAGAGAATATTAAGCATGCTCCACACTTAGCATGGGGCTCAAGGTGGGGCTCCACCTCACGACTCTGGGATCATGACCCTGGGATCATGACCTGAGCTGGAAGCAAGAGACAGATGCTCAACCGACTGAGCCACCCAAGTCCCCCCAAATTTCAAAATATATAAAAGTAAAGAGAATATGATGACAAATCCCCAACGTCCATCATGCAGTGTGGCAGATGTTATTAAATGATGCCTGGAACCATATTTCTGTCTCACATGCTATTCTTACAATGTGACCTTGCTTGCTATTCTGCCATTAAATGGTGGAGCCTGTGACCCTCCCACTTGGCCTGAACAGACCCTTTATCTAGCACAGAACTGAAGTGATGCCAAGTTATGTCTCGATAGTAACAAAGAATACACAGTTCTTGCTGATTTCTATTGGGACACTTGCTCAGGGCTTCCGCTACCGTGTAAGAAGTCTGTTTTCTTTGAGGCCACCAAGTGTAGAAACCACCTGAGAAAGAGAGAAAGAGAAGAGGCGGGGTAAGAGGAGAAAGGAAGGACACCCTTGAAGAATCCCAGTTCTCCCAGACCCCATCTGCTTGAGTGAAGACAGAACCCAGAAGCAGCCACTATCTGACTGCAGCTACCAGAGACCCTGAGGGAGACCTGCCCAGCTGATTGAAGCCAACTACCAAATCAGTAAGCAAAATAATGATATCGTTTTGAGACCCTGTTTCTAGACAGTGTGTTAAAAAGCAAAGAATAATGGAAACACCTAGACATAAAATTATTAACAGATTCCCACACTTTTTATCTATTTTTTTTCTTTCCAGAACTTATTTACTTTTTTATTTTCTTTACAATATTTTAAAAAATATCTATATGTTGAGAGAGAGAAAGAGAGTGAGAGCGAGCATGGGCAGGGGAGAGGCAGAGAGGGAGGGAGACACAGAATCCAAAGCAGGCTCCAGATTCTGAACCATCAGCACAGAGCCTGACGCAAGGCTCGAACCCACGAGCAGCGTTTTCACAACCTGAGCCAAAGTTGGCCGCTCAACCAACTGAGCCACCCAGGAGAATTTTAAGGCAAATCTCAGACCATGAGATTTCACCCATAGTTTATTTTCTATTCCCTATAATTAAGGACCTTTCTTCCCACATCATGTAAGCTGCAAAATGTATTTGCATAATATAATATTCAAAATTCTGCTACCGTTCCCAAAATATTTTTTACAATTATTTTGTTTAAATCAGATCCCAAACAAGATCCACACATTATATATGATTATTATATTTCTTATATGTTTTTCATATTGAAAAACCCCATTTTTAAGAAAGTCATTGACTTGTAGAAAAGACCAAATTTATATTTTAAAAACTTTAAAATATAGCGAATACAAATTTTGCCAAGCACTTTGTAACATAATGAACATTTTCCATATTGCTATTCTGTCATAAATGTACCTGTTAATGGGTACAGTATATATGATTGAATTGCTACACTCTGGTTTGCTCACTGTTCCCCTAAGTTTGGACATTTGAAGAACTACCTGTACCTATTCCTTCTTCTATTTTTTCACTGCTCTTAAATTTATGAATAAATCCTTTTACTAGACTCTGAATTACTTCCTTAAGAAAACCTCTCAGAGATGAAATTATTAAATCAAAGCTTATTTAATATTTTTAAAAAATGTTTTATTTATTTCAGAGAGAGAGACAGCATGAGCAGGGGAGGGTCAGAGAGAGAGGGAGATACAGAATCTGAAGCAGGCTCCAGGCTCTGAGCTGTCAGCACAGAGCCCGACACGGGGCTTAAACCCATGAACCATGAGATCATGACCTGAGCTTAACCTGGATGCTTAACCAACTGAGCCACCCAGGTGCCTCAATATTTTTAGAACTTGTCAAAGAGAAATTGCACCAGATGCTTCTTTTAAAAAACCAAGACAGGACATCTGGGTGGCTCAGTTGGTTAAGTGTCTAACTCTTGATTTTGGCTCAGGTCCCCAGATCCAGCCCTATGTCAAGCTCTGAGCTGAGCATGGAGCCTGTTTAAGATTCTCTCTCTCTCGGTCTCTCTCCCTCTACCCTCTCCCCCACTCATATGCACTCTTTCTCTCATAAAATAAAATAAAATAAAATAAAAAAATAAAATAACAAGAAAGGTTTTATCTGAGCCACTGTAGAAAAGGAGAGAGATTTGGTATAAAACTGACCTCAATTCAGAATGCAGCAAGGGCAGCTGAGGACTTGGAGCCGATGGGCAGAGTGGAAATCATTGGACAGAAAATTATTGGGAGGATCTTGATTAGAAATCAAGGGTGAGAGGAAGAGAATTTGATTAGATGTTGACAGCAGAAGGGATGAGGAACTTGATTAGGTATGAGGGCAGAGCAATTCTTGCCAAACAGGGTTCAGCAGGCCAAGGTCCATAAACCAAGGATGGGGCTTTGTCCAAAAAGATAGCTCAGAGGAGCCCAACTAAAGTTTGGTCAAGAAGGGAGTCCTTGTGGATTCTTGCCATATATTATGAAATTTCTTTATAAAACTGGGATACTAGCAATAGAAGACCCTTCTACCAATATCACATCATTAAATTTTAAAATGTAATTTATTAGATAAAAAATGGTACCACTTGTACTGATACATGCTACACTTCTAGGAAAGCCTTCAAAATATTACTGAATGAAAGAAGCAGTCACGCAAAACCATATATTATGTTATGTGAAATGTTCATTATAGGCCAATCTATGGAGATAGAAGTTAGATTGGCTGTTGCCCAGGACAGGGTGGTTTGATTAGAAATATGGGGTTTCTTTTTAGGATGATGAAAACATACTGAAGTTGATTGTGGTGATGGTTGTGCAACTTTGTAAATATACTAAAAGCCATTGAGTTTATACACTTTTTTTTTAATTATTTTTTTAAAGTTCATTTAGTTTTTTTAAGTAATCTCTACAACCCATGTAGGGCTCAAACTCACCACCCCAAGACCAAGAGTCACAATCTCCTTTGACTAAGCCAGCCAGGTGTCCCGGATTACCCATTTTAAATGAGTTGTGAGGGTAACCTGGGTGGCTCAGCTGGTTAAGCCACCGATTCTTGATTTCAGCTCAGGTTATGATCTCAAGGTTTGTAAGATCAAGCCCCGAATCAGACTCTGCACTGACAGTGCAGAGCCAGCTTGGGATTCTCTCTCACCCTCTGCTCCTACCCCCATCTTGCACATTCTCTCTCTCAAAATAAATACATAAATAAACATTAAAAAATAATGAATCATGTGGTATGTGAATTATGTCTCATAAAGTTATGTAAAAAAGGTGGTATTAGCTTCTTGAGTATTTTTGAATTTTAGGTTGAAAATGTTTCTATTTGCTTGCTTTACTAGCTGTTTTTCCACTTTATTATATTTACTTATACATTTGTTTATTTTTGAGAGAAAGAGAGAGGCAGAGCACCAGTAGGGGAGGGGCAGAGAGAGAGGGAGACACAGAATCAGAAGCAGGCTCCAGGCTCTGAGCTGTCAGCACAGAGTCCCCACCGCCCCCCGCCGGGCTCAAACTCACAGACTGTAAGATCATGGTCTGATCTGAAGTCGGATGCTTAACCGACTGAGCCATGCAGGCACCACACTGTATTTATTTCCACTTTAAAAAGCTTTGGGGCGCCTGGGTGGCTTAGTCGGTTGAGCGTCCGACTTTCGCTTAGGTCATGATCTTGCGGTTCGTGGGTTAGAGCCCCGCGTCGGGCTCTGTGCTGACTGCCAGCTCAGAGCCTGGAGCCTGTTTCTGTCTGTGACTCCCTCTTTCTCTGACCCTCCCCTGCTCACGCTGTCTCTCTCTCTCTCTCCTAGAAATAAATAAAAAAATAAGAATTAAAAAAAAAAAAGCTTTAACTAGGGTCACCTGGGTGGCCCAGTTGGTTGAGTGTCTGACTTTGGCTCAGATCATGATCTCACAGTATGGACTCAAGGCCCATGTGGGGCTTACTGCTGTCAGCTCAGAATCTGCTTCGGATCCTCTGTTCCCCTCCCTTTCTGCACTTCCCCACTTGTGCTTTCTCTCTTAAAAAAAATAAAACATTAAAAAAATTTTTTTTAATTATTAAAGAAAGTTTGAGCTAACTTAATATACTTTGAAAGGTGTTTCGTTTCAAAAGTATTAAAATAATCTTTTATTGTAAGCAATGCAAAGGATAAAAATATGAAAGAACACATTTTAACAGAAAAAAATGACTATTAAAAATGAAGCACTTATTTTAATCTTGGGAAAACGGAGAAAGTTATTACAATGTAAAATTGGGGCGGTTTTGCATGAATAAAGATTAAAAAGGTAATACTTAATTGCCAGATAAAAGAAATTACAACCAAATAGAAAATACCTTCCCTTAGAGATGGTCTGTCCACTCCCAATCCTTTCAAATTTCTTATTTCCACTGAATAAATATTTTAATGCTGTTTTACTATTATACTTGTGATTAATTTGGAAATGTAACAGGTTAAAAAAAAGCTTCTAAAAAAGGGTCCACTATGCATTTAACAAGTTTAGAACTTTATAGATGTGTATATTTGGAAATATTATTTGGAATAAAAATAACATGGAGTAGAACCCAGAGGCTTATGGAGGGAGAAACTTCATGGTGTGGAAGCTTAACTTCAGAGCGCCAGTGATTGCCTCAAGGAACTTAAAACAAAATTATTTCTTTCATTACTTTGCAGATTTATCAAGTGGTGTCATGTGAAGACTCAGAGGGACAATATTTATCCAATAATCAGATATTTCAATGCATTTTGAGGTAGTGTTTGGGGATACGGAACAACTCAATCTCCTGCTTTATTAGACAAACCCCCCAGGTGACAACAAATCTCAAACAAATCTCTTCTAAGGTATTTTAAATTTCATTTAATTTAGAGGAATCAGGAAAAGTAAAGAAAGGATATTTGCCTAATGTGGGAATTAGACATTGCAATAGTGCTTCTAGGAAACTAAGACTTTAACAATTTGCTATTCATTTCAGAGTTCTAATTCCAAGAGATACTCGCCATTCTCTGCCTTCCATTCCCTTCCCAGCCAAGTTCAGAATGAATGCGAGGGTAGACAGGCAGAATTCCAAGATTTCCCCCCCCAACCCCCCCGCAAACCCTACTGGTGTATACATACTGCATAATTCCTGGGGCCATGCACACGATGGACTCCAATGATCAGATTAAGCCCTAGGGCTCTGCTGGCCTTAAAATACAAGATTATGTGTGTTGGCCTAATCATGAGACTGTTAACAGCAGTTTCTCCAGCTGGTCACAGAAAGGAACTTAGAAATTCTAAGTGTGGGAAGAATTTGACACACTATGGCTGCCTTAAAGATCGCAGGGACGAGCTGGGGGGTGGGGCACCCCAGTGGCTCAGTTGGTTAAGCTTCTGACTCTTGATATTGACTTGGGTCATGACCTCACAGTTGGTGGGATCCAGCCTGTTTGGGCTTCTCTTTTCTCTCTCCATTCCTCTGCTCACGTTTGCACTCTCTCTCTCTTCGAAATAAATGAATAAACGAAACTAAAAAAAAAAAAAAGATTGCAGGAACCATGTGCAACAGGTTTCAGAGTGACATTTAGGAGCTGAAAGGGGCTCCTGGCTGAGCACCAGCAAGGACATAGAGACTCAATCTTAAAACTGCAAGGAACTGAAGTGGGTTTTCTCCCAGGGCCTCCATATGAGAACTCAGTCCAACTGATACCTTGATTTCGGCTTCGTGATGCCCTGAGTAGAGAATCTAGTCATGCCATGCCGAACTTTTAGCCTATCAACATGAGCTAATAAGTTAGCCTTGGTTTTTCTTCTGTTTTTTATTTGTTCTTCAAGAATTTTAAATACGAAATAATTCAAGCATACAGGGAGGTTCAGATATTGCTCATCACTCCTATCATTTTCACCGTATTTGCATGAGTTCTTATTTTGGCTTGTTTCCTTATTCATTTACTTATTTATTTTTAAGTAGGCTCCATGCCCAATGTGAGGCTCAAACTCAATGACACTGATATTGAGATTCCTGTGCTCTATCAACTGAGCCAGCCAGTCAGCTGCCCCAAGTTGTTTTCCTTTTTAAAAATTGTTGTAAAAGTCGCATAATATAAAATTTGCCATCTTAATAATTTTTTAAGTGTTTATTTATTTATTGAGAGAGAGAGAGAGTAGGGGAGGGGCAGGGAGAGAAAGAGAGAGAATCCCAACCAGATTCCACGCTGTCAGTGTGAAGCCCTATGTGGGGCTCAAACTCATGAACCACGAGACTCTGACCTGAGCCAAAATCAAGAGTCATATGCTTAACTCACTGAGCCACCCAGGCACCCTCACCCTCTTAACCATTTTTAAGTATACAGTTTAGTAGTATTAAGTGTTTTCACATTATTGTGAAACAGATCTCCAGAACTTTTTCATCTTACAGTTTTGAAGCTTGATACCCATTACACAGCTCTCTCCGCCCCACTGTACCCCCCAGCCCCTGGTAACCACCATTGTACTTTCTGTTTCTATAAATTTTACTACGTTAAATACCTCATATAAGTGGAATCGTACAGCATGTGGCTGGCTTATTTCACTCAGCATTGTGCCCTCAAGGTTTATCCGCGAGTGGCCATGTGACAATAGGTGTGGTTTTAAGCCACTAACTTTCTGGTCATTTTTATCCAGCGATAGAAAACGCATACAAATGCTTATCCATTTTTGCTTTATTAAATATGTCTGTCTCTGAACAAGAAAAACGTTCCAGCGGTTTGATCTGTAGGCCACCTAACATGTTTCACTGCAGGAAGCAGGCCTGGGCTGGGAGTGACGGCATCTCCAACCAGAAGGAACCCGGCTGTCACTGCAGGACCCCACAATGGGAGCGAGAGCACACACAGAGCTTCTAACTTTGAAAATAGTCTTTAGACATCCTGCAGGCAGCCTGCCCTCAGTAGTGACTTTAATGTTTATGCATTTAACACATCTGTGTTTTCAGATTTACTTAAGGCAAAATTCAACATCAGGAATGACTTAGCGATTGGTTTTCTATCTGGTAAGTACAAGTATATTTTTTCTGGACAAATTTCCAGTGGTTCTGGTTTTTTCCTTTAGATGCTATCAAGCATTTATTTAATGTTTTTAAAAGGCCTAAAATTTGGGATGAGGTATTGTATCCTTTTTCAAAAAAAATTCCTAAAAAGGTTTTATTTATTTATTTATTTATTTATTTATTTTTATTTCTAAGAGAGAGAGAGACAGCGTGAGCAGGGGAGGGTCAGAGAGAGAGGGAGATACAGACTCTGAAATAGGCTCCAGGCTCTGAGCTGGCAGTCAGCACAGAGCCTGACACGGGGCTCGAACCCACGAACTGCGAGATCATGACCTGAGCGAAAGCTGGACGCTTAACCGACTAAGCCACCCAGGTGTCCCTTTATTTATTTATTTTTGACGTGGGGAGTGCACAAGCAAGAAAGAGGCAGAGAGGGAGAAGAAAACAGAGAATCCGAACAGGCTCCAGGCTCTGAGTCATCAGTGCAGGGCCCTCCGCGGGACTAGAACTCACAAATGGTGAGATCATGACCTGACGCTTAACCGGCTGAACCAGCCCGGCATCCACCCCTTAGGTATCGTATCCTGAAAAAAATATTTGAAAATGGAAAAATATATCTATGTGAAAGTGATTTCTTTGACTAAAGTAGTTAAGATCGACATAAACTATTGCTGTTTTGTGTGATAATCTGCAGTGGTTCAACTTCACCTTAACGGATTTCTAATAATTTACTTGGATGGATATCTAGACATACTGGATAGTGAAGAGGCTCGTGTTTACTCATGAACATCAATGTTTAAGGGGCATTAATTTTGGAGTATATATCATATTCTATGTACTCGTTGTTGCTCCTATTAGCTGGAAGAGAGACAAATGTAAATGTGTCCTAAGTAATCTTCATTGTAACATTTCATTTAATCATTGAAAAATATTCTTGTTCCTTTGACTTTGATTTACTCTAATGAAAATCCACCGACTCTCTTATTAATTTCGTAAAGGATTTCACCTGGATATTACAAGTTTGTGGAAATTTGGGATTTGAAGTCTGGTAGAAACTGCTAAGCCATCCATTTATTCTCCTTTTATTCCTTAGTAACAGATGGCCACATCTGAGAACCTCTTGAACATATAAATTAAAGGGCAGCAGAATTCTTTCACTTAAAATGAGTGCGGAGAACATCTGCCTCCTACAACCATGTATTACGTCATCTGTCTGAGGTGCGATGACAACACACCCTCGCAAGAGGGCACGCTTGCTACTCCTATCACTCCCGCTACCGCACGCACTTCATTTGCAATGTTAGTTGCTGTTTGTGGCCTTGTAGTAACTGGCACAAACTCTCAGCCTCTGAGGGGCAGGCTTTTCAGAAAAATGTATCAAATTATTAGATATAAAATCAGCATTAAGGGAAGCCAAAAAGTTAAGTCTCTGTAAGGACAGTTCAGTATGAAAACATTTTTCTTTCTTTCTTTCTTTCTTTCTTTCTTTCTTTCTTTCTTTCTTTCTTTCTTTCTTTCTTTCTTTCTTTCTTTTTTTATATTTTTTATTTATTTCTAGGAGAGAGAGAGAGAGACAGCACGAGCAGGGGAGGGTCAGAGAGAGAGGGAGTCACAGACTGAAACAGGCTCCAGGCTCGGAGCTGGCAGTCAGCGCAGAGCCCGACGCGGGGCTCGAACCCACGAACCGCGAGATCATGACCTAAGCGAAAGTCGGACGCTTAACCGACTAAGCCCCCCAGGCGCCCTAACATTTTTCTTTCTTATATGTGTGTGTGTATATATATATATAATCAAACACCAATGCAAAGTCTTTGTTTTTACCAACACGTTCAGCTATCCGTATGGTATTGTTCAATCAGAAGAAAGCTGATGAAAAGCTGGTTTGAACCTTAGGCAGATTCAACATACGCTATTTTTTTTGTTGCTGTTGCCAGAAAACAGAACTACAACTAAAATTTATAAAATGTCACATATGGTTTTAGAAAGCATTTTTACCGGGTACCTGAGTGGCTTAGTTGGTTAAGCAGCTGACTTCGGCTCAGGTCACGATCTCACGGTTTGTGAGTTTGAGCCCCGCACTGGGGTCCTTGCTGTCCGCACAGAGCCCACTTCAGTTCCTCTGTCCCCCTGTCTCTCTGCCCCTTCCCTGCTCCAGTTCTCTCTCTCTCTCTAAAAATAAATAAACATAAAATAATTAGAAAGCATTTTTACTTATTAATTCCTAAAGTTCTACGAAGTAGGCTTTCCAGCTATTATTTCAGCTCATTTTATAGAAAGGTATAGACAGGTTAATTAACGTGTCTGAAGACTGGCAGCAAATTTGTGGCAGAATTAGGACCTGGGCCCGATGGAGAAGAGTAAGTATCTGCTTTTTGTTTTGTGGTTTAAATGAATAAATGCTTCATCCTCACATAAGATGTGCATCATTGTTCACCTAAGGAGGTTTTAGAATTCCATAAACAGGTCTGTGATACATTTCTTGAAAATGCACAAGGCCTGTGATTGCTAACCAAGCGTGCCCTGGTATAGCTCACTAGTAGGGATTTCCCACTGACTCCATCAAGAGATGCTCTCCTCTGCATATCGATCAGTAATATCATCAGTAAAGAATATCCATACATATAATTTTACTATAAATAAATTACTTACCACCAATTTAACAGAGATGTAAAACTAGTTTGCTATGGCATCAAAAATAAAGATGAAGGAAGAATGGCATTTGACCCCCAGATCATTGCAGCCTTATGAGAGAGAACTGTCTGCTTCTGGTTCTGGGTAATGAATCTTTAAGCTAAGGATCATGACAGTAACTTAAACGTTCTTTTGAAATTATGTCAGAGCTCACAATGTCAAATACCTTCAGGTGCTGGACAGATAAGACAATGATATGGGACAAGGGTAAAAAAAAATGGTTTTTCCATGAAATACTCAATCCCTTTAGTAGCTTTGATTTTCTGTTTCCAATGGAGAAGGTAGTGTGTGAGAGATTTTGCTTTTCTCTTCCCTCTTCTCCAAGAAGGACAAACACACAAACATGAAGACAGTACTACCTGGACTCTTGGAGGGGGAGAGAGCATGCAGTGAGGGTTCTATGGTCATCTGCACAGAATAAGTCCATCTAAGGGGAAAGCTGCTTCTTAAGCCCTTACTCTTTCCTCACGTGTGGCAACGAGTGTGGATTTAACTTTACTACAGTTTCAATTTTTCTGAACAAAAAAGCTGAAAATCTGGATTTTTAGGTGCAGTGTTCTTATGTTTAAAAGTTATCAGCTAGGGGCACCTGGGTGGCTCAGTCGGTTAAGCGTCCGACTTCGGCTCAGGTCATGATCTCACCGTTCGTTCGTTAGAGTCCCATGTCGGGCTCTGTGCTGACAGCCAGCTCCGAGCCTGGAGCCTGTTTCAGATTCTGTGTCTCCCTCTCTCTCTGACCCTCCCCTGCTCATGCTGTCTCTCTCAAAAATAAATAAATAAACAAATAAATAAAACAATTAAAAAATTTTTTTTTAAAGTTATCAGCTAACACAAAAATTAGCCAGAGGTGCTGGTTAACCAAATTTGTGGGTAGTCTTTGGCCTGTGGGCCATTGATTTGCAACCACCTTAACTTCTTGGTGAGATTTCTCTCCTAAATTCCTGACCTGGGTAATCAGTGAAGTACTAGCCTTTTCTACTGAGACGTGTGCTGTGCTCATACATTCAACATATATATTCAGCCATGCCACGATCTTCCCTGTAGACCTCACTCTTCTGCTGTTACTGCCTCTAGTCAACAGCATTCTTATCCACTCGTTTGCTTCAGTTCTAAACTGAAGTTGCTCTAGAGTTCTCGACCTTGCCACTCACACCGATCAATACGCATATTTTATTAATTCTTTCTCCTAAAGCTCAAATTATTCCTCATTTCTCCATCCTCACCACCCCCACTACACCCACTGCCACCATCTGTGGTGTTGTCTGTCACCTACACGTGCACCACGACTTCCTCACATTGTTCCAGCATCCATCCAATTTTCCGTCACTTATTCTTCCACGGGTATGATCTTTTAAACGGAAATCTGATCATGTAGCTTTCTAGCTTAAACATTTAGTGACTTCTGACTGATGTTAGGATGGAGTTGAAAGTTTAACTTGGTTTTATGGCCTCCACGATCTGGCCCCCATTCAATCATTCACTTGACAAATATTTGTTGAGCACCTGGCAGACACATTTAAGCTTCAACACACAGCGATGAAACAGACCAACATCTCTGCCTTCCGTGTCACGTTCCGAGCGTGACTCTGAAAGCACGGTTTATTGTACAGGTACACAGATCAATTGATTTTTTCTCCTTTATCTCACTTACACTTCAGACCTTTTATGGCCCAGGTAGTATTGTAGGTACTCAGGAAGCAAAAGCTAGTAAGACACAGCCTCTGTGGCTCTGTCCTCTTGCTATCGTTTACACCTGGGACAGGAAAAAAAAGTCTCCATGACCAATGTTCCCATCACCAACAGTGGGCTAGTCTTCTAACGGTTTTTTTTCTTTTCTTTTCTTTTCTTTTTTTTTTACAAATAGTTTATTGTCAAATTAGTTTCCACATAACACTCAGTGCTCATCCCCACAAGTGTCCTCCTCCATGCCCATCCCTCCTCCCCCCCACATCCACCAGTCCTCAGTTTTTGTCAGCATTCAAGAGTCTCTCATGGTTTGCCTCTCCCTTTCCCCCACCATTTCCGCCCTTCTTCTCTCCCTTGGTCCTCTGTTAAGTTCCTCCTAATCCTCCTATACGTGCACACATATGATATTTGTCTTTCTCTGCCTGACTTATTTGGCTCAGCATAACACCCTCAAGGTCCATCCATGTTGCTACACATGGCCAGATTTCATTGTTTCTCATTGCCATGTAGTATTCCATGGTATAGATAAACCACATCTTCTTGGTCCATTCGTCCGTTGATGGACACTTAGGCTCTTTCCATGTTTTGGCTATTGTTGAGAGTGCTGCTATGAACATTGGGGTACATGTGCTCCTATGCCTCAACATTTCTATATCCCTTGGGTAAATTCCTAGCAGTGCTATTGCTGGGTCATAGGGGAGTTCTAATAGTTTTTTTTTCTATTTTGTTAGAAATGTTGGAAAGTGTAAGCATGAATGAGTCTTTGGGGTTTACTCAGGTTGTGGAAATATAATCCTCTACTGCCAATATGGAGATATTGTTCAGATTTGTAAAATGGCCTTCAGTCCCCAAAGGGTGTAGTTTGACTAAATAGGTTAATAAAAGATTGAATCCATGAGTGGTACCTCAGGGCAGCACAGCCAAGGAGCTGCTCCATCTACTGGAGAACACACATCAGACTTCTTTCAGCTCCACCATCTGCCCTGTGAGCCATTCACTCGTTCTTTCTTTTGGAGCTTCTTGAGCAAATTTTTCTGTCTGCCTAGTATTGGAAAGACAATGTTCGGTTCTAAGAGAATCAGGACGATCATGAGCATTGGATGTAAGGAGGGAGGCGGATGAATAAGAGATTCTAAGACCACTAAGGGCATGTAGAGAGGGGAGGATAGACAGATCCAACTGAGAAGCCTAGAACACGTGTATTTCACCTGATGTCTACAAAATGTATAAAATGTCAACAAGTAGACAAAAAGATAGAGAATTCTATCTGGATGGACGTGCAGAGCAGATCTGAGTCGTGTGAAGGTCCGGCCCGCGTTCCAGAGACAGCACTGTCTGTGAGGCTCCTGCGAGCCTGGGGAGGGGTTGGAAGGCGAGCGGCAGTGCAGGATCCAAGCCAGGCTGGGGTCAGATCACGTTACAGGGCCCGGAGAAGAAGGTCATAATGGGAAGTGAGGACAGGAGACACATTTAGGGTGTTCCTGGGTGGACGGCTTCAAGCAAATCACAGTAGCCATTGTATGTCTGCAAGACCATACAAAGATGCCTGCAGCCGTCCTGGCCCTTAGTCTTTTGGCGTGCAGTTTTTCTTTTTTGAGTGACAGCATAGTGCCGAGTATCAATCCAGATAGAATAAACAGAAATATGCTTCTTGACAGAAGCCGCTAACTTGAATCACAGGACGGTTCCCATGCCTGATCCATGTGGGGCATCCTGGTGGACCGGCCGATTGGAGGACTCCGCAGAGAGAGAAGGAGAAAAAAGTTAATTTGCTCCGTGAGGTAGCACAGGCTTTGGCGGGTTTTAATAACAGAATTTACAGCTTTAATAAAACTGATAAAGTCTTTCTCACTCTTATGCATTGAAATATGATCTGATATTCACCGGAGATAAAGCTGATGCAGTGTGAGTGTCCCCAGGGCTCCTGCAGGAGACTGAATGGCATCAACTGTAATGAATCTGAGGATTCATCTTCGGATTAGGATCTGGGTGAGCTGGAGGAGATGAGGAGCAGGTCGAGGGTTCAAGCATGAAGAGAACAAATACGAAATAGAGTTTAAGTCAGGTGACTGTAAGCGTTTCTTAGGTGCTCTTATGCATCTGAAAATCTGGAAGAAAGTCAGAGAAGGGCTTAGAGGGGCCTTAGCTGGCCCACTAACAGGCTGCATGGACTCCCACGATACCTGACCCCGATTCTAATAGGGCTACATGTTCGTTTACTTAAAACAGGATATAAAACAATGTGCAATTTCATCTTCCTTATTTATCTCTCCCAGATCCAGCAAGGAGCAGATTTGCACGTAATGACAGATCGCAGGCATCTAGCCCCAAATGGAGTGCCTGGTTGTGATCCATCATCATGACATTTCAGCTTTAGCAAACATGGCTGCTCACAGGAGGACACGATCTGTGAGTGAAATTGGAGGGAGCGGGTTTTTAGGAGCCATACATCAATATGAGAAAGGATGGAGGTGTGTACTGATGGGATTTGTCTGCCAGCATTGGGCAGCCACGTGATTTCACCTCAGGCTCAGTCAAAGTCTTTTACATTGTATTTTTTTTTCTTTTCAAGGAATATCCAAAGATCATATATCCTTGTCACTTTGGAATCATATGGAGACTCTTGCATCACATAAAATCTAGGTTAGTGGTTATTTCACCAAGCTAGTCAAGTCCTCCTGGAGGGATAAATCAGATATGGGGAACATAGAGGATTTAATTTCATTACTTGGCTATAAAATCAAATGGAGTGCTTTTTGTTTGTTTGTTTGTTTTTTGGTGTTGCTTTGAATTTTTGTCAGGGTTTGGATTATCACCGGATCAAATTTGGAGACCACACAAAACTTCATTGTTATATACTTCAGTTATATTTTCAGACAATCAAGGTAGAACCATTACAAAATCTTGCTATTGAGGAAAATATGAACAGATTCAACATTGCGGCCATCTGTAAAGTGCTTATTTGAATAGCTTAAAAACAAAGACATATTAAAGAATTAAGGCTGAAAGCTAAAAACTAAAAAGAAAACAGATACACCAAAGATATGAGTGAGTAGAAAGTACTTGGAGAAAACACTTAAAATGAGATATTAACCCTAGCTGGGATCCTGACTGCCAAGTCAGGTGAGTCAGTGGGTATGCACATGACTTGGGTCTCTAACACTCAACATCCCAATCGAGGTGCACCACCTGAGCCTTTAGCTTGAGTCACTCAGATCATTGCTGAACCATCTGGTGTACCTGCCACAGAGTTAGGAAAGAAAGTCAAACTTGAATCCAGTACTAGTGAAATCCCCACCCCCACCCTAAGTTAAAAAGCGCTGGAAGATGACCTAGTTAGGTACTCATTAGTTTATGCAAGAACACTGTGTCATCCGCTGTGGTGGGTGGCCACTACATTTCTTCTTCAAGACACATCATGCTGATTGATTAGTTGTTCTTTCCTATTGCTCCAGGAAGCAGTTAAATACAACCTTTCGTCTTGGTAAAGTAAAAGATGAGGCATAGACAGAGTAAGCATTGATTTTGTGCCATAAGTGAAGACCACATTAACATGAGAGCTGTAACTTTTTCTGACTTTAAGCAAATAAAGTGTTGTGTTGTGAGAATAGAAACTCCATTTGGACAACAAGGTCCCTTGAGACTCTAAAAGCAGGCCTCTGCGTGGCCTTTCGAGGGCCATTATGAACGTGAGTGCCGTCGAGAACCAGGAAGCCCCTCTGTGCATCTGTTTTATTCTTTTGATTCTGCAGATCACTTTTCCCTATTTCCTAGGCACAGGGTAGTTTCGAGTACATTAATGAAGGCCCAAGAGTCAAATACAAGGCCGGGGTTAAAGATATGCATAAGAAAATCCAGGAAAGTGACAGAGGATTCTGGGGGTCAGTGGACAAGAGCAATCATAATGGAAGAGGTTCACATAGATTCATAAAAAGAACTTAAAACAGCACAATTAAACAAAACAACAGATATTATAAAATCCAGAGACGGTAAGCGAAGGTGATTGCTTGGCAAATTTTAGCACTGAAATGTATGCAAACCCTTTTTTATTGTTTAATACCTTAGGGTGCTACTTTCACTGAAGGAGTTTAAGAGGGAACACTGTTTCTAGGGAGAAACCAGACTTCATCTCTGGTGAGGAAGCAGAGTGATTGATCTCTGATGAGTATTGTTCATAATTCTGTGATGCAACCCTTTGCGGAGATGCTACATGGAGTTTGCATAAGAATGCAAGTAAACAAGAGACTTCTATAGACAGTTGACCTTTCCCATCAATCTGATGTTTCCTTTCTTCTTTTGCTTGACTCATTTTTATTATTAGGAGTAAAAAGTGAGCAGTTTAGAATTTTATTTCCTTTCATAATTCATAAACATGAGAGATATGACTAGCTTGGAAATTTTCCATTTTAATGGGTCTCCTGTGTTGAACACAACAATCTTCCATTTAGCCACATTATTATTGAATTTCAATTGGTTCTTTCATCCAGAAGACAGGGTTGGGTGATCCATGTTGTGTTGTGTGTGATACTCAGTACTAATAAGCACCAACCAGCCACTGCTCACAGTGTCCAGCACTGTTCTTTTTTTTTTTTCAATTTTAATGTTTTTATTTATTTCTGAGAGAGAGAGAGAGAGAGACAGCATGAGTAGGGGAGGGTCAGAGAGAGAGGGAGATACAGTATCTGAAACAGGCTCCAGGCTCTGAGCTAGCTGTCAGCACAGAGCCCGATGCAGGGTTTGAACCCACAAACCGTGAGATCATGACCTGAGCTGTAGTCAGACACTTAACTGACTGAGCCACCCAGGTGCCCCTGTCCAGCACTGTTCTAAGAGCCTCACCCATGTACCTCATGTAATCTACACCAACATCCAGTTGCATAGACATTGTTAGTTTCCTATTCTTTTGGTGAGGAAACTGAGGCACAAAGATATTAAACACTGAGCCCTGGGTCATGTAGGTAGGATGTGGGATGTGAACCTCAGCATGGAGACTCCAAAGCCTCTTCCTTAACTCAGCTATCTTCTCAAAGGTCACAAATTTAATCTTTGGAAGTTCACTCCTCTTCATTAAGGAGCAGTTTATGACATATGCTGAAAGAGTGGTTTTCCAAAAGTAGCGAAGGCATTGCTGATTTCCACGTGTTTGTCCTGGCCAAAAAAAAAAAAAAAAAGGTTGAATGGTGAAGAATTATGAATGTTGAACTTAGCTGTTAGACAACAGGAGCCCACTAGAGAATTAATTAGAGATTTTGCAGCAGAGAAGGAAAACTACTATGTTTGATGCATTTAGTGGGAAGACAACTTGGCAGCCCCGTGAGAGAGACAGTTTTGTCAGGGAGACCTAGGCCCTGGGAGCTAGGGTGCAAGGGCCAAGGTGAAGGACGTCAGGAACAATCTCGCAATCATTTAGGATTTGGGTTTACACCAATATGATTTTAGGAGACATGGGAAAGATAAAAAAGATAAACCATAATACTTTCCCTTTTACTTGGCTTTCTTTCCCTACCACAAGTACACTTAATTTTTCTGTTTTGTTTCCCTGTGAGAATTTCCCAGGGCAGTCAAACAGTCATGTTTTGCCTTTGATATCTGAGTGCTAATCAGATGTTCTATGGCTTTGTTCTGCTGTTTATGACTTGAAAGGTAACCATACGGGACAAATGAAAGCGTGATCCTCACTCCACTCTTGTTTATGGTAGATTCAGTACAGTAGCTTCAATGGCTTCTGCGATATTTGAGGGACTCTGGATATTTAAACGTAAGCAAAGCTTTTTGAAGGCCTGGATAATGTTGATCAGTCTGCAGAAAATGACAGGGATTGACACACTCTCCCATGGAATTACACAATGGGGTGAGATGTATCTTAAGCTCTTTACACTTTTGCCCTTTATATTAGAGGGTTGCCCTCTTGAGGAAAGTTCTGATGCCTTTGTATCCGTCAGTGCTTTACATTTAGATTTGTATTGCTTGACTTTTTACTGGTAATTCTTACTAGGACCTATTGTCACATGCGGTTCCTTGTGTGTTTTATTTTTTCATAGACCTCAGGCTATCTATCTCCTTTATTTTATTTTATTTTTTAAAGTTTATTTTGAGATAGACAGCACAAATGGGGGAGGGGCAGAGAATGAGGGGGAGAGAGAGAATTCCAAGTAGGTTCTGCCTGACACCGGGCTCAATCTCATGAAGTGTAAGATCATGACCTGAGCTGAAATCAAGATTTGGGCACTTAACTGACTGAGCCACTCAGGCACTGCAGTTAGACTATCTCTTTTAAAAATGAGTCATCTCTGGGACCCCTGGGTGGCTCAGTTGGTTAAGCGTCTGACTCTTGGCTTATGTCTTGATCTCACGGTTTGGATCATGAGCGTAAGAACCGTGTCAGGCTCTCTTCTGTCTCTGTGGAGTCGGCTTGGGCTCCTCTCTCTCTACCTCCCTGTCTGTCCCTCCCCTGCTTGCTCTCTCTCTCTCAAAAAAAAAAAAAAAAAAAAAAAGAACTTTAAAAAATGAGTTGTCCCAATAACATACTAAGTGAACTAAGTCAGACATAAAAGGACAAATAATGAGTTTTTCCATCTGTATAAGTTACTTAGTATAGTCAAATTCATAAAGACAGAAAGTAGAATAATGATTACCAGGGGATGGGTTGGGTAAGGGGGAATGGGCATTGTTTAATGGGTATAGAGTTTCAGATCATCCCATGGGACGATGGAAAAGTTCTCAAAATGGCTAGTGGTGATGGTCATACAGCAATGTAAATGCAGTTAATGTCATTGAGATGTATATTTAAAAATAAAGTGGCAAACTTTATATTATATATATAAAAGATTATCTATAAATATATAATATAAACATATATTTTAAACGTAAAGAGTAATAGAATTTTTTTTTAATTGTTGGGGGAAGAGAAAGAGACAGAGAGAGGCAGAGAGTGAGTGGTGGAGGGGCAGTGAGAGAGGAAGACACAGAATGTGAAACAGGTCCCAGGCTCTGAGCTGTCAGCACAGAGCCTGATGTAGGGCTCAAACTCACAAGTTGTGAGCCGAAGTCGGATGCTTAACTGACTAAGCCACTCAGGTTCCCCTATATATATTTTATCATGATGAAAAAAGTCATACTAACTTATCCTAGCTCTCCATGAAGGACTGATAAGTTGGTAGCTATGCTCCAGGGATCTCACTAATAATTCTATATCACCTGAAATTCCTTTTTTTGAAATGGGCAATCTATGAGAATTTATTGAACATGGGTCAGATCCCATCATTTACTTCCATCCAGGTCAATAATTGACCCTCTTTGCCTAGTAGCATTTCACAAGCCATATTCTCCTGAAACTAGATCCACAAGGTGTTAATAAATGTCACAGAAAAATAATTGAAGGAATTGTAGAGCTTGAGAAACTGTGAGTCAAAAATACTGAGAATCTTACTCTCAGACTTCTTGAAAATTGTAGTATACTGATGTGCATGAAGAATATTCAAGAGAGGAGCAGGTTATGCATGTTTCCTCCCAAATTTCTGACCACACACCTGTCTAATAACAGAAAATCTTTTGGTACTAGAATTCTCTGGATAGCAGTTTGGGGAAATGAGGCTTGCAGGATAAAGTCCAACAATTTAGTATGGCTTCCAACATCTTGCATGGTGATTTCAACTAAAATTCCAACCTTCTACATCCCATCCCCCACTCGGGTAGTACATAGCCATGTTATACTTCTTGATTAGTGTAATTTGCATTCTTGGCTGTCATGCACTTGCTCAAGCTCAGTCTGGTAGGCACTCCTCTCCTATTTCCCCCCGCTGAAACCCTTGACCTCATTCACCCAGAAGTTTTTCTTGGCTTTCTAAGTGGAAGGGAGTTGCCTCCATCTGCAGCCACTATAGCAAATGTCTTATTATCTCTTTTGAAGCATTAGTACATACCTTAGCTAATTACACGAGCAATTATGACATTTTACCTTTATTATTGCTAATTATTCATGAATCTCTCTTATCTACTGCATCTTCAGTTTCATGAGTGCAAGGTAAGGCTATGTCTTATTCATCTTTGCATTTTCCATGGCCTGTTGTTATTCACATCAAATACATTTTCAATACGTATATATTTGCAAACTTGAATTCTAATTGCTTAGCAGTACCTATGATGTATCAAGTGCTGAACCAGGTTTAATTGGTGGGATTCAAAAATATTAGTCACAGTCTCTGTTAGGAGATAGGAAACCAACATGTGCAGAACTGAAATAATTTTAGAAAAATTATAAAGTGAAATAGCTGGCTCAAATGGTGGAATAGAAATAGAATATGTGAGTGAGGAAAGGTGAACACTTAAAGACTAATGTAGAGGGTTGGGTTGAGCTGAGTTGTAAAGGAAGTGATGGACATGGCTGAGTGAAGAGGACCAGAAATGCTGTTTTCCTTTGCCGTCATCCTAATTTATATCATCAGCATCTTTATCAAAATCATCAAAACCCACCAATCCTATCATCATTTTGTTGTCAAAAAGCGGTCTATGGATTGTGCTGTCGGTTGACCTTTTCACATCCATCTAGTATACCTGGGCTTCCTTGGCTCAGTAAGATGATGTCTATTTCTAGAGTTTAGCATCTCATTGGTGAAGTTATTTTTTTCCTTTGATCCTGTGGATGGTGCATAAGTGACAAAGGGAAGTGATAGACATGTTTTTATATTCTAGCAAGTCATAGTACATCAACCACATGATATGAACTATTGCTTTATGTGTCATGACCTGAACCATAATGCCATGTTGCCACCATATACTGGTGGCAAAAAGACCCGTACACTTTTTCTGCTTTGGTATTATTTACTTAAATAATTCTTATTTTTAAGACTCCAAGAAAGTTGTTGCAAGTCTTGTTTTATGGAAACCTACTGAAGGGGATGTTGACTATATGATGTCAGCCCTTGCTAATTACTTGGCAATTTCTTGGCCTTCACATGTCCCCTGGATGTTCCTGCTGCTGCTGACAAACGGGAAGGGGTGGGTAGTGATGTCCATTGTGCCATGGGTCATCAACAGCATGGAGAGACTGATTTTGGCAGCTCCAGTGATGAAATTTAAAAAGGCAAAACTGTTGAAAAATTTAAGGTGCCTAGCTGATTGAATTATATCACAGAAATAATGGGAACATTTAGGCCAGGTGAAAAAGATTCCCTGAGACATAACTGCATTTAAAGGGTTGCCGTATCATGGTGTGCCTGGGTGGTTCAGTCAGTTAGGCGTCCGACTTCTGCCCAGGTCATGATCTCATGGCTCATGAGTTTGAGCCCCACGTCGGGTTCTGTGATGACAGCTCAGAGCCTGGAGCCTGCTTCCCATTCTATGTCTCTGTCTCTCTCTCTCTGCCTCTCCTCCATTCACGCTCTGTCTCTCTTTCTCTCTCAAAAATAAATAAACATTTTTAAAAAAGGGTTGCCTTATCATTCTACATCACACAGGCTACTTTCTCCAAACCAGGCATGTGGCTCACCTTACTAGGTGAAATGCCAGGTGTGCCTGCTTTTGTGAACATTCAGCATGGGAGAGAAAGCCAGCTCTCCCTGATTACAAACCACTCACATTTCCTTTCACTGGGATACGTATTTCGAAAGAGATATTTAGCTGTTACATTTAACCAAATAGTGCATGGAAGGCCCTTTGTAAGCAGTAATTTCCAGCAGCAATAATAGAAGAATATTTTATGCATTATAGCATACTTCTAGTGCTCCACTCTGTATGGGAATGCTCTTATTTTCATTATTTGAGGCAATTTCTTGTACTGGAATTTAGATCTTACTTGCTTTCGGTTTATAAAACAGATTTCCCATTATCGTTTGATACAGGCATGAGAGAGGGAAGAAGCACTGGCAACAAATGTTAAACATGAACAAAGGGCAGTGGTGGTGGGCCGGTTGTGGTTAGGGAGGAGAAGGAGGTCATGATAGTAAAGCCTGTCCTGAGAATCAATATCATTCAACTGGTAGAATTTCTACTACCATAGGAACAAATGCCAATGCCTCAATTCAGAGGAGCCGCTTTGGAGTACACGGATGTGCAAAATCATAAGGGAGAGGAAAGGATGCTGCAAGGGAGTAGCTGCAAACAAAAGGATCATTATTTTTTTTTCAAATTTTTAATGTTTTATTTATTTCTGAGAGAGAGAGAGAGAGGCAGCATGAGCAGGGGAGGGTCAGAGAAAGGGAGATACAGATTCTGAAGCAGGCTCCAGGCTCTGAGCTGTCAGCACAGAGCCCCACGCGGGGCTCAAACCCATGAACTGTGAGATCACAGCCTGAGCCAAAGTCAGACACTTAACAGACTGAGCCACCCAAGCGTCCCCACAAAAGGATTATGATTAAGTGAATTTGGCACTTCTGTTTTGGTTGCCCATATAAATAATGTTAGAAATACCTCTAACTTCAGACGTAAACTTCAGTCTATTCTTGAAGTTCTATCTTGAGATATTATGTGTTAAGCAGCTCTTTCCCCTAACTTCTTTCCCCTAACTTCTTTCCCCTTAGTTAACCAGAGACTTCCATATTGCCCCGAGAAGTAGGAATATTATAAAAGGAAAAAGAACTAGAAAGAGTCAGTGTTCAGTTTCGTTGACTTTCAGTGTAGGGCATTGAGATTCAAAAGGGAAAACCTAAAGCACTTAAGGAATAATTTACACCTGGAAGTAGAAACAAATTTTGCTTGAGTAGGGTCACCTCTACCCTGCCCCCTGGTGGGGAGATAGAGGAATGACACAGGAGCAGTTCAGGAGATTTCGATTAAAAACTTGGGCAATGCTGGAAACCAAACGAATACCCTGAAAACTGATTGCTGAAAAGAGTCTTGCATGCTTCCTGGATGAAGGAGCTGTGACAGTGGCCCCATCCTGTGCCTGAGGGTCCTTTAAATATTAGCTGTCTACATATTGTTCTCTTGGAGGTTTGCGGAAGGCTTTCAGGCTGTACCTAAACTGCCCCATGTAGATAGATACCACCCACTCCTTTAAATCACCTATTACAAATTCCCAAGTTGAGTAATATGCCTAAGGGAATACAGCCAGTAAGTCTATTGCTAGTGTTCAGCCCAAACATACAGTTAGGATTCAAACTCAGATTATTTCATCCAAGGAATGAGCTCCATTTAACCACTAGGAATTACAGAGAGACCCAAGGAACTGGGTCATAACAATTGGCATCAATAGATGCCAAAACTGACAAGGTTACCCCTGACCTGGGTAGCCAGCTGCTTAGGATGCTTTCCACTAGTCATAATCTCGTGGAAAGTTAAAAAAAATCTTTATTTTATCCATATTTAGAATAGCTTTTTATAGATGTTGATGATTACAAGCTCATCTCTTATACTCTAACTCAAGAAATAATCAACAACCTTCTGTCTTTTTTTTTCTGAGGTTAAGGGGTTTTTTTCACTTATAAAATTAAAATAAAATACTACTGAACAGGGTTACAAGGATTAAATTGGACAACATGTCAAATGTCGAAGCACTTAGCACAGTGTCTGACACATACAAGACCTAGAAAACGTTAGTGATCGTCTTAGGAGAATAAAAAAGAAAGAAAAATGTTTCTAGGACTATTTTTATGTATTAACCACATAAAAAGGTCAGGTGCTGAAATAAAATAAGTATCATTTCTATTTAATGGCTATACCTCTTAATTTCCCTGGGAGATTTACCCAAAAGTAAACGAAGGTAAATTTTTACCTGATATCATGATTCTGTTGAGATCCTGAGAAGGAATTTCAATGATTTCACAGATACGAATGAAATAAGAAGCAGGGGAGCCCATCATCATGATCCTTCATAAACTTCATTCCACATGAGTGAAGATAGGTGCATATCATCCTGTCCCAAACATATGTTAAGTCTCTGTCCCCATGACTGTCACAGCCAGAGCCCAATGCCTATCTGTGAGGAGACTGTATTTTGAGTCTCCCAAACCCACATTTCTAATTCCTATAAGACTGGTATGCCTCTATACAATCTTTCTTCTGAAAAACTCATGGCATTATCACCGAAGAATGTGATCCCATTTCTTTCTTTCTTTGGTTTGTGGAATAGAGGAGAAACCACAATTTGATGTTATACAGGGAATTTAGCAAAATCCTGGTCTCTAGAGGGTAGCTGGGAGTTCACACAGGAGGAAGTTTGATGCTACACACTGGGGAATCTCTGGTGAAGGAGAAGTCTATTATATGTGTTTTTTTTCCTGCTTAATTAGGATAATCACTTTTCATTACCTGCTGCTTCATTCAAAGTTTCTAAAATTCAAGACCCATATTAATCTCATTTAACACAATAGCAACATTCATTAGAAAACATTTCTTATTTAGTCTTGATGGGATCTTCACAATTGTCATATTATAGATAACGTAGTAGGGATACTTTTGTTTCAATGCCTAGAACTACAGTTCCGTCATTTTTGCTGTTATTGGTGCAGATAATAAACTGCTATTAAATCCCGATATTCTAAAAGATTGCTAAAATGACAGAGCATCTGTTAGTTTGAGCTATTTTCCCCCAGGGCAGCAATTTGAATTTTTGTAAGCTAACTTTTGCTTGGTTATTTGTGTTTGTTGAGGTAGAGGTATTTAAATCTTGATACAACCTTTTTTTCCTTCATGTGAAGAAACTCCCAAAGTGTTTATATTCTCTTTCCGCCTCCCATCTGCCCTGCCTCAGGCACGTGAAAGGATTCTGGTAAGGAAAACTAGTATCTTCTTTACCTTGTTGTAAGAGGCAAGAGACAAGCCTTCTGGGGGAAGAGAAGGACTTGGCATTGATAATATTTTCCCAGCCTTTTGGCTTAAGTCCTTCCTACAATAAATCATTCAAAATGTTAAGGATGTTTCGGTGCATATCAATCCAAGGTGCAGAAGGGTGTCTGGTCTCTGCACAGTCAACAGCTAATCAAAGCCTTGCTTATCATAAATATATTCATGTGGGAAATAAGAATCCGGTCTGTTCAAATCTTACAGAGCATATAAGACCCGGTTCACGGCTTTGAGTAAAATTCCAGACTCCCTTTGATAAGATTGTGGGGACAAATGTGAAATATTTTTATAAAAGTAGAAACGTCCTCATGACTGCAGGAACCTCACTGACATGTTTCTGGAATTTTCTGTCAATAGCATTGCTAGAATTCATTGCTTATATACAGCGACATTGCTATTGCCTCAACTCACCTGCACACATGTTACAATCACCTGTCTTGACAGAAGCAAGCAATTGTTTCAGGATTGTTGGCTATACCAGTGTTCAGTAGAACTACTCTACTCTGCCAGTGAGAATATTTCCTTAGTCTTTGAATTTTGAGGAAACCATACATTATACTTTATTTTATCCAGAATGTCTTAAAAAAATGAAACAGGTCATCTTCATAGCTTCTTGTTGTCCCTTAAGGTGTACAAAGTGGAGGAATTCATAATGACTTGGATGAAATGTGCAGCTATTCGTTTTCACGGAGGAGTTTGTAAGTACTGGTTTTATCCTCCAGTTTATTTGGGGATCTATTTTACTTCATAGAGAGGAAAGGAGACTGGATTAGGACAGTGGAATAGGAATAGAAGAAATTGAGATTTTTCTCTTCTCAAGAAATTGCAATGTTTTGTGTAGATTTTCAATGGTGTGCACCTTCCAAGTGTTTCTCTGTCAGCAAAATGTCTTTTACACTCTTATAATGTAGGCTGCAAATCTCCTTATGCAATCGTGGAACCCAGTGAGGGAAAATGCTAACCAGCCCAGGGCCAGGGGCTGAGAGGTGGGAATTAATTTCAGTCTTCAGGTTTCCTCATATTGAACTTTAGTAGGTGGACAGTGCTGACCTTTGCTCTTAATTCATTGCCCTTCCATTATCCCATAAAAAATTACTTAAGGAAATTTTTATTTGACAATGTGAGGATGTTATATGACTGTCAAAAGCAAATTATACAATTTCTCCTCCTCTAACATTTATGCTTTCTTGAAGTTTTTAGGTTTTGTCAGTCAACACACAATTCACTAAGTTCCTTTTGTGGGTAGGAAGCTTCTAGAATGTCCTTTACAAGGGACAAGAGGATGCATGAAACATGGTTCCTTCTTAGAAGGGGTTTTAGGGGGGAACTAAGGCAGCTACCCTAGAACATTAAACAGTCATTCAGGTACTGTTTGTTTAACTACCGTGGAAGTGACATAGAGGCTTCATGTTCCTGGTGGCCCTTCAGAGAGGGAAGGTTATCAATGGGCTGGAGCAGTTGGGGTACGGCACTTGTCCTAGGCTTTAGAAGCAGTAAGTGGCACCTGGGTGGCTCAATCAGTTGAGAATCCAACTTCTTGATATCAGTTCAGGTCATGGTCTCAGGGTTGGTGGGTTCCAGCCCTGTGTTGGGCTCTGGGCTGACAGTGCAGAATCTGCTTGGGACTCTCTATCTGCACTCCCCTGCTCTCTTTCTCATAATAAATAAACTTTTTTTAAAAAAGCAGCAGTTGTGGTGTAGGGTAAACAAAATAGTAAAATGGGGCTCAGCAGACCTTGCTTCTCATTTTAGACTAACTTGAGTGAGTTATAGAATCACCCTCTGTCTCAGTTTTCTCATCTGTAAAATGAAAAGCTTGGATGTAATTTTAGTGTCCATCTAGAACTAAATGTAATTACTTGGGTGAGAAGGACTCTTCTGGATAAGGCAGCCTCCACGGTGGCTGCCAATGATCCCTGCCTTCTGTTATTTATGGCAACATTGAGGGTATGTCACTTCAATGATTAGATTATGAAATATTGGGACTTTTTTCTTGCTAGCAGACTCTATTGCTTTTTTTTTTTTTGGCTTGTGTGTACTTTGATAAAGCAAGTTGCTATGTTGGAGAAGCCCCCAGGCAAGACGGCCACCTCCAGACAAGAACAAGCGATGAATTGAGGCCCTTTGTTGAACAGCCAATGAAGAACTGAATGCTGCCAACAACTATTGAGTGACATGCTTCTCCAGTCGAGCCCACAGATGAGACTGCAGACCCTGAGCCAACACCTTTACTGCAGCTTTGTGAGACACCAGGAAGCAGAAGACTCAGTTGTCCATGTCCAGATTCCTGACCTACAGATGGCTGAGTAATATTCCATTGCATGTATATAACACATCTTTTTTTTTTTTTATCCACTTATCAGTTGATGGACATTTGGGCTCTCTCCATAATTTAACTATTGCTGACAATGCTGTTCAACATTGGGGTGCATGTAACCCTTCCAATATGGATTTTTGTATCCTTAGGGTAAATACCTAATAATGTAATTGCTGTAATTATAGGGTAGTTCTGTTTTTAGTCTCTTGAGGATCCTTCATACTGTTCTCCAGAGTGGCTGCACCAGTGTGCATTCCCACCAACAGGGCAAGAGTCTTCCCCTTTCTCTGCATCCTTGCCAACACCTGTGGTTTCTTGTGTTATAAGTTTTAGACATTCTGACATGTGTGAGGTGGTACCTCATTGTGGTTTTGATCCCTAATGATGAATGATGTTGAGCATCTTTGCATGTCTCTGTTAGCCTCTGTATGTCTTCTTTGGAAAAGTATCTATTTATGTTTTCTGCCTAAATCTTAACTGGGCTATTTGCTTTTTGAGTGTTGAGTTTGATATGTTTATACATTTTGGATACTACCACTTTATCAGATGTGTCACTTGCAAATATCTTCTTCCATTTCATAGGTTGCCTTTTTGTTTTGTTGACTGTTTACTTTGCTGTGCAGAAGTTTTTAATTTTGATGGAATCCCAATAGTTCATGTTTGCTTTAGTTTCCCTTGCCTTTGGTGATGTGTCGAGTAAGAAACTGCTGCAGCTGAGGTGAAAGAGGTTGCTGCCTGTGTTCCCCGATTTTGATGGTTTCCGGTTTCACATTTAGGTCATTTATCCATTTTGAATTTATTTTTGCATATGGCTTAAGAAAGTGTTTCAGTTCCATTCTTCTGCATGTCACCATCCAGGTTTCCCAATATCATTTGTTGAAGAGACTATCTTTTTTCCCTTGGATATTCTTTCCTGCTTTGTTGAAGATTTGTTGACCATATACTTGTGGGTCCATTTCTGGGTTTTCTATTCTGTTCCATTGATCTATGTGTCTGTTTTTGCACCAGGACCGTACTGTCTTCATGACTACAGCTTTATAATATACCTTGAAATCCGGAACTGTGATCCCGCCGGCTTTGCTTTTCTTTTTCAGGATTGCTTTGGCTATTTGGGGTCTTTTGTGGTTCCATACAAATGTTAGGATTGTTTGTTCTGGCTCTGTGAAAAATTCTGGTGATATCTTGAAAGGGATTGCATTAATGTGTAGATTGCTTTGGGTAGTATAGATGTTTCAACAATGTTTGTTCTTCCAGTCCATGAGAATGGAATGCTTTTTCATTTCTTTGTGTCTTCTTCAATATTTTTTCATAAGTGTTCTACGTTTTTTAGAGTATAGATATTTTACCTCTTTAGTTAGGTTTATTCCTAGGTATCTAATTTTTATTGGTGCAATTGCAAATAGAATTGATTCCTTGATTTCTTTTTCTGCTGTTTTGTTATTGTTGTATAGAAATATAACAGATTTCTAAACATTGATTTTATATATATCCTGTGACTTTGATGAATTCATGTGTTAGTTCTAGCAATTTTTTGGTGGAGTCTTTTGGGTTTTATACTTAGAGTATCATGTCATCAAAGCAAAATTTTTGACAAACAAGGATAGAATCTAACATCGTATTTATCTTTGTAGTTAGCTTTTGCTCATGGCTAGTGGTACCCTCTGGTGATAGTAGTAATATAAATTTGTCCTTTAACTTATTAAAGTAAAAAAAAGGGAGTTTATTTAAAGAAAAACTTCAAGTGAATAATATGCGTGCACAGTATGTGATACACGATTGGAGCAGAATTATGAAGGTAGTAACTGCAGTATGAGAATGACTGGAGTTTGAGAAATAGTACCCTAGAGATCTAGAAAACCACAAGTGCATCATTATCCTCAAGTGATCTATTTAATGGTTGTCAATGAACTGAGCATGAGTTCTCAAAGGCACAGTACGGATCTGGATAATAAAAAGGAGTAATAGATGTTGTTACATGTAAGGGCACTAACTTGGAAATGATCCTACCTGCATTCTCCTGATTGTCTGCTTCTTGTTGGAGAAATCTTGTGGATGGCCCAAAGCAGTGGTTCTCAGATTTTATGTAGGGACATAAAATTCACATGAAATGTTTCTTAAAACATAGGTTACTCCCTTGTACCTTCAGCACTTTTGATTTAGTAGGTCCTGGGAATTTGCAATTCTGAGTTACTAGATCTGGACATTTGGTCTAAGTGAAGTCTTGGACAAAATACTGTAACATTTTTGGCGGTAAATTTTCAAAGGAAGCTTTTGGCTAAATAACATAGACTTCTAGGGTTTTAGAAATGGAAGCAACTGATCCTATGTGTCCTAATACGTGGTACGGTTTTCATTGCTTCTATTTAAGAAGATTTTCATGTATTTTAATTTTAATTTATATGTGCTTATATTAAGGTGTATTAGAAAATCACAGTGCATCAGACCTATGATTTTTCTGCTTAAGATGAAGCTTGATGTTAGTCAATAAAAATTACTGAGTAAAAGATAATATGAGTTTTTCTTAGATTGTGATGGGGAGCATGAATAATGGAATTGGGAAATGCTGATTCTTAAAGCCTTATCTCTTGACTGCATCTCCATTTTCAACTTTAGTTGCAAATAACCAATAGTTTCCTGACTCCCTTCCATAGTTTTAGTTAAGGGCTTTGACAGCTCTTTCCTTGATCATAGTCAGTGCTTCCTAATTGTTTTCCCTTCTACTCCATTCATTTTCTACATTGTTTCCAGTGGCATCTCCCTGAAACACAAACTGGAGCATGTTATCTCCCTTTCCCAAATCCACCAGTGGCTTCCTAGTGGCTCAGAATACAGTGCAAATTCCTTAACATCTTACACAGGCCGCGTGATCAGCCTTCCACCATCGCCCTCCACTCTTCTCCCATATCTACCTAAGATTTGCTTTTACCAAACTACTACACATCTCAGATACCTCTCCTCCTCCTGGACCCCTGTGCCTTTGCACATGTTAATTCTCTGCCATAAGTGCCTTTCCTCTGTTATTCTGTCTGACTGATTCCTGTGTAGTTATTAAGTTTCAGCTGATCCCATCCCCCATGGTTAGAAACTGCATATGTCAATCATAATATCCATCATGCTATTTTTTTCAAGTGTATGATTAGAGATTTTTCAAATATTACATAAGTGTAAAGAAGGTCCTCCTTTCCAGCTTTCCCCAGCCTCACTCTTCTCCCTGAAGGAAACACTATTAATAGTTCAGTGTGTTTTCTAGATCTTTTTAATTTGCATTTACAAACATCCATATAAATAATGAAATCTAAGAATATGGTTCGGGAGGTTGCTTTTTCTTCATTTCAGATCTCATGGGCATCTATGCACATCAGGGCTTGAAAATCTGCCGATTTTTTTTTGGCAATTGCCTTTTCTTTAAGGAGACATCAAGGAAAGAGACTGACTTTCATGTCTCCAGGTTTTTTTTTAGTAAATGTTAGAAAATCTTCATTTAATGCAGCAACTTGTCTTATTTTTATCCTTATTTTATATCCTTGAATAAAAAATACCTACACTATTTTCCAGGACAGATTTCAAGCAAAACTTAGTAACTGACATTTCTTATATTATTTATCTATGTATTCATTTATTTATATCATCACTCTTTTCCCATTTGACTGTTTTTTTGTCCTTATGACCCTCTGCCACAATTCTAGGACCTGCTCTTTAATTTTTTATATTTGAATGAAACATTTGAGTGTTTCAGATTTTACAGTGACTCTGAGAGCTAAGCAGGACAGAATCACTCCCCTTTTACAAGGAGGAAGTTGAGATGTAGAGAAAGCCGCCTAACTCCAGCCTGAGCATTCTGTCTTACAGCATTGACAGTGTCCACATCCTGTGATTGTCCCTTGCTTGCTCAGGACTCACCTTTGTGATGTCCTGGCAGATCTGCTCTGAATCTACCCTGTGATGTAAAAAAAAAAAAAATCTAGTCTGTTTAGTTTTCTTTGGATAAATTAATTTACACTAAAATACTCACAGTAACAGTGACTTATTGTGGTAATTCTCCCGGTCATTATCACAGGAGCTGGTGAATTAATCTAAGTGAATGAGAAATCCCAGTAGGAACTGTTGAGAAAAGAGTTTTAATCAGAATAGACTTTTTGGTATACTCCAAACAATTTTATATGAAAGATCCTTTGAATGTACATCTCTGAATGAAATCATACCTATTGCTTATGTTTTAGGAGCACACAGCCAGCTCTTAGTAGATTTCTTTTTCTCCTTTTTTCTTTTTGCATATTCTGCTTTATTATTTTCACATTTCTTCCCCTCTGATTCATCTCAGCCAGTTCTTCATGTCATCCTGAAAGGAAAGTCAGACTTGCTTGGTTTCTTTGAAAACTTTTCTTCAGAATAGCTGACAAAGTTTTTGAACTGTGGGTATTCATTTTTCATAATAACCCTTCATGAAAATGACCAAAATATTTCAGAAAATAGACCACTGGGGGAACTCTTTGCTATGCATTTGCCACCTGACTCTTGAGATCTCAATTTAATTCTGTGAATTGAGGTTTTTATTGCTACAGGGTGATTGGAAAAATTAATAGCAATTTCCCCAAAGCATTTTGAGGTCCTTGGGGCCCATTTATTGTCTCAACAAGATATTCTCCTCCAAGTGTGTGCATATTATTGTTTATGAAACAATGAGGGCCCAATGAGGAATGAGGTTTGTCGTTGCAAAGAGTTTGCCTTTCTTCCTTACCTGCATTAAAACATGATTTTTTTTCAAGAAGGATATTAGAACTGAAATCTCTAATCTTTATTCAGAAAGATGACTTTCTTTTTTTTAAATAAGGAACTAGGTTGCATCTTTATCAGCCTGATTTTTTTCATCCCTGTGGTGCTTTTAAATATACATAGAAAGATGTTCAGAGACTCTAAGAAGAAGGCAGAGCAGTTTCCTGATGGGGGTGAAGGAAGGTCAATATCTATCCTCTGAAGAGGGAAAGGGAACTGCAGGTGGCATAAACAAGGGTCTGGGCAAACTGATTAATATGTGAGAGGACATCAGGAAACGGCTTCTCTGGTTTGCTGTAAATGAGATTTAATGAACTTTAGGAAACCGACAAAAAAAGAAAATCTGGAAATTACCTAGAAATAGATCTCCTCTTTTCCCCTATTATCTCAGTTTGTGAACCAATAAATTATTTGTCTTGTAATGATTTATGTTGTTAGTAATAGTAGAGATGATCACATAAAGAGTATCCACAATGAGCTCTTCCTTCCTTCCTTCCTTCCTTCCTTCCTTCCTTCCTTCCTTCCTTCCTTCCTTCTCTCTCTCTCTCCCTCTCTCTCTCTCTTTCTTTCTTTCTTTTTTATCTTTCTTTCTTTCTTTTCTTTCTTGTAGGCTTCATGCTCAGCATTGGCCAGTGCAGGGCCCAACAAGGGGCCCAATGTGGAGCCCAATATGGGGCTTGAACATATGACCCCCAGATCAAGAACCAGAGTTGACATCAAGAGTCAGACGCCTAATGGACTGAGCCGCCCAGGTGCCTCCAGATTGATTCTATTAGATCCTTCACATGGTCTTTGAGGTAGGTGCTGTGACCCTCATTTTATGAATGAAGACCCAGAGTCTCAGTACTAACAACCTTCCCAAGGATGAAGAGCTAGTAATGGCAGGAATGTGAGCCAAACCAGGTGGTAGACAAACCAGCTAAACACATCCCCGCAAGTACTTTAATGCTCCTTGACTTTTCCAAACTGTGGACTGAGTTGCAATGTTCTTCACATGAAATGAGAACAATGGAAAACCGAGGTTGCAAATGAGGCCCCCACCCCCACCCCAGCATGCCAGAGCTGAACACTCTTTGAAGCATTTACAGTACTGCTAATAAAATCAATATTCCTGGAGCCAACGGTTGGATGTTTTAGTGTATTCTCTGTGCTACTTCTCGTTTAGTCAACCGAATTTAATGGGCATCTGCTTTGTGAAACTGACTTAAATATTGTGTGCACTTGCAAGGGAAATTTCAGACTCCTGACCGATGTCTGGAACTCTGTACTGAGATGATGATCTGGAGAGATGGGGAAGAGGGGAAGAGATATAAGAAGATGGGACGAGTGGATCAATGATCTTTACATTTATGTTGTTGATGATTAGAACATTCTATAATTGGTTAGTATTGCATAAAACAAAGCAACATGTGGCGATTGTTCAGTTAATTTCACCACCATAACCACAGTAACTGAGTAAGCTTTGTGATCTGAATTACCCTGTGTGACTTCCTTATCATCTTCCCTGCACACCCTCCCCAATTGCCACGTCCATTAGCTTCCCCTCTTCCCTCTGTCGGTTTCCCTTGATGGAAGGAACACTGAACTACAAGCGAGAGACTGTGAGTTGTGCTTTCAGTCGCCAGTGTGATCTTAGGAGAGGCGCTCTAGGGCTGCAGTGGATTGCAAAGTTGGCCACAGATGTATCATCTTTTATATTCACGCCCTTTGCTTATATCCTCCCACACAGATTTTGGGCTGGACCATGTGACTTACTTTGACCAAAAGACTTTAGCAAATGTGATAGACACAGAGACTTGCAACAGGCTTGTACACTTGGCTTGCCCTTTGCTGCTCTCAGAACTCTGCTACCGCCACGTGAAGAAGCCTGAGTTAGCCTGCAGAATGATGAAATACGCGTGGCCCAGTCGTCCAGTCATCCTGGCCAGACAATGAACGAGCGAGGCCATCCCAGGTCAGCCAGTTGCTGGCTGACTCACTCATGAGCCCAGCTAAAATTAGCTGAGCTAGCCCAAACCAGAGGACACTGCCTAGCTGATTTGCAGAACTGGAGCCTCATACATAAATGGTTGTTTTGCTAAGTTTTGGGGTGGGCTGCTCATAGCAAAAGATAACTAATAAAAAATCCAACGAAAAAACCCTCAAACAATGAATAGCAACATATCCACCACCTACGCCAGAGCATTGTTGGAGATTATATGAGATAATGAAGTAACTATGCCTAGGATGGACAAGCTTCTGAGGAGCAGTGCCCAGCAATGTCTTGTGTTTGATCAGCAACTCGATGTTCAGTGAAGAAATGAATGGATGATAAGCTACACAATTATAAGGTGGTAGTCGTGGCAGCAATATAATAGACAAATATTTAAAAAATTTTTTTAAATTTAATATTTATTTATTTTTGATAAAGAGAACACAAGGCGGGGAGAAGAGAGAGAGGGAGACAGAATCTGAAGCAGGCTTCAGGCTCTGAGCTGTCACCACAGAGCCTGAGGAGGGGCTTGAAACCAAAGACCATGAGATCATGACCTGAGCCCGAGTCAGATCCTTAACTGACCGAGCCACCCAGGCACTCCAGAATAGTCAACTATTTTAAGTCCCCCAAGTAAAACATGTCATTTTTCTTTTTAATTTAAAGTGTTAATATATAAGCTGGGTAAGAGAATTGAAAAGAGTGAGACAGAGCAGGAGTGGGCAGTCCAGGCCCCCGGGGCTCTGGCCACAGGCAGGGTAGCAGGTGTACCCTTCAGGGATTTCTCACTGTGGCTAGGAAGATATTGCCAATTGTCATCCTTCCCATCAGCTTTAAAATTTTCCCAGCTATTTGGCTTTTTTCTTTTTTTTTTATTACAGCACGTCTAGGTTCTATCTGGATATTATTCCCATGACAATAGTTAGTATCCATAATGAAAAATTTCTGAGAGCCAAATTTAGAGGTATAGAGAAGAATTTCTAGTCTATAAAAATGCAGACTACAAGATGAATAAATCAAAAGTATTCTAGTGGGAGCAAATATTTTCTAAGCTAAAGATAATTGAGCCAATGAAGTCTATAAGGAATAAGGTTATGTACTTTGATTCACATTTGTCTAGTGGAAAAAAACATTTTTTTTTCAATCTGGTTATACTGTAAAGTAAAGCCCATATAGAGAAAAGTGCACAAAACCTAAAGGTACTGTTTATTGAAAAATTATAGGGGCATCTATGTGGCTCAGTTGGTTAAGCGTCCAACTTCAGCTCAAGTCATGATCTCACAGTTTGTGGGTTTGAACTCCACATTGGGCTCTATGCTGATATCTTAGAGCCTGGTGCCTGCTTCAGATTCTGTGTCTCCCTCTTTCTCTACCTCTCCCTCACTCATGCTCTGTCTTCCTCCCTCTCCTTGCCTGAATATCAGAACTCCCTTGCTATTCACATTTCCTCCCTCACACTCTCCCCTTCACTTACTCTGTTAGGTTGACCATAATCCTTAATGACGATCAAGTCCTTGTTTAGCCTTATAGCTTTACCACCTCTGCAGAGTTAACCACCTAATGTGTAACTTTAAACACTATAGTTTAGTTTTGCTTGCTTTGCATTCTGTACAAATGAAGTCATTCTGTATCTATTCTTTTGCACCTTGCTTCTTTTGCTTAATGCTATTACTTGCATTGTGTAGCTATAGTTTATTCAATTTCATTGATAGGTAGTTTTCCATGTAAGGACACACTAGACAACGTACTGTTTATAGACACATCAGTAGCTTCAAACTTTTGAGTCATTATACGCAACGTAGCTATGACTGTACTTACATATCTCCTCTTGCACATGCACACAAGTTTCTCAAGAGAGTGCCCTTTTTGGGTCATAAGATAGGCATATCTTCAAATTCAGTAGAAGAGGCCAAACTATTTCCAAAAGTGGCATGACCATTTTGCCTGCCACAAGTGGTATGCGTATTCTCAATGCTCCGTGTCCTTGTCAGCACTTAATACTGTCAGACTTTTAATTTTTGCCAATCTGGTAGGTGTGTAGTGGAATCTTATCATGATTTACTTTTGCATTTTCTAATTATTTATGAGGCTGAGCATTCTTTCAATATTTTTTTTTAGCCATTCAGTTTCCTTTTTATGAAGTGTCTGTTCAAGTCTTCTGTCCTTTTTTCTTTCCTTTTTTTCCTAATGTTTATTCACTTTTGAGAGAGAGAGAGAGAGAGAGAGAGAGAGGGAGGGAGAGAGAGACAGAGCATGAGTGGGGGAGGGGGAGAGAAAGAGGGAGACACAGAATCCAAAGCAGGTTCCAGGCTCTGAGCTGTCAGCACAGAGTGGGACACTCTTGAACCCATGAACCATGAGATCATGACCTGACCTGAAGTTGGACACTTAACCAACTGAACGACCTAAGTGCCCCTGCTGCCCCCCCTTTTTTTCTAATGTTTGTGTCTTTTTCTTGTGTTTTCTAGAATTTCATTTTGTTTTTACGTGTTTTGGATATAAATGTCTCATTTTACATGTTACAGTAGCTTTTCCCATTCTTGGGTTTGTTTGTTTTGTTTTTCACTCTATTAATATGTATCTTTTTAAAATGTTTATTTATTTTATTTATTTTGAGAGAGAGAGAGAGAGAGAGAGAGAGAGAGAGAGAGAGAGAGCACATGCAGGGAAAGAGGCAGAGGAGAGGGAGAAAGAGAATCTTAAGCAGGCTCCATGCTCAGTGTGGAGCCTGATGCAGGGCTCAGTATCACGTGTATGAGATCATGAGCTGAGCTGAAATCAGGAGTCGGATGCTTAACTGACTGAGCCACCCAGACATCCCTTAATACGTATCTATTGATGAATTATAAGTTTGTAATTTTAATATACTGAAATAGGTCTAATTTCTTCTCTTTTGATTGCTTTTTGTGTCTTATTTAAGAAAAATTTTTTACCCTGAAGACACAAAGAAGTCTCCTATGAGCTCTGAAAAGCTTTACAGCTTTGTCTTTCACCATAAGTGTATAGCATATCAGGTACTGATTCTTATCTGTGTATGAGTTAGAGCTATAACTTCATTATTTTCCATATGAACACATACTTCTTCCAGAACCATCGATTGCAAAGGACATTATTTCTCCACTGCCCTGCCATGCTATCTTGGTTATAAATCAAGTACTCAGGATGCATGGGTCCATTCTTGGACTCCTTATTCTGTTTCATTGGTTTCCTTGTCCATTGCTGCACTAATGCCACATTTTCTTAATTATTGTGACTTTATAGTAAGCCTCGATACATGGTAGAGCAAGTCTTTACACTTGGTTCATCCACAAGAAAGAGGGTTAGCCATCGCCTCAGGAAAACCAGAAATGCAAGTTTGGAATCTACTGGAATCATTCAAACAGAAGATGATGAGAGCTTGTATTAGGATCATGGGAATAGCCATGCAGGAGAGGGGCTGGTTTTAAGTGCAGTTCAGGGGATCGCTGGAAAGAGTGCCTAGCCATTGCTTCTACATGATGTAAGGAAATAAGCTTTGGTGGAAAAGGTTATATGCACATATCAAAGAGAAAATAGTGAATGGATAGTAACTTCTTCAAGACAGGCTGTGTGGAAACTTTTACAACAGTAAAATTTCAGAAAGTTAAGAAAAAGAAAGAATATTCAGAAATTGTAGAGAACTTTGAAAGAACCAGAGACCTGCATTTGATTTGAAACTGGTGATTGACAATAAATATATGAACAGGAATTATGCATGGCCTTACTTTGTTTAATATTATTTTTCAGTTTCTGACATTCCTAGCAATAAGTTTTTCAATTTCTCCATCTGGTGCCTTTCAGGTAACTTGATTTCAGTTTGTAACATCATAAGTCTTACTGAAAATGCATTCAATATTTCCCAATTGATAGTATCTTCCAGGGCTTGACTCAGCCTGTGTTTTCTAACAAACTCTCTTATCGTTTTTCTCCTATACTGAATTTTTTTGCTGATATGTTTTTTAACAAGTTCAAGAAAAGCAGATCAAACAATAACTAGACTAGTGTGGTTGGACTTCATATATGGTGTCATTCCTGTTAAGAGATTAATTAATAACATACATATTAGTTTGTGACTGCCAGTTGATTATTAGAGAATTTTCATGTGCTTTGAAATGTAGGAATAGTTAATGTAGCAACTGCACAGTCAGATATTTCACACTCAAGATCACACCTTCTATTTCTATTCCATGGCCTTCTGAATTTTGCACTTTTGAAAGAAATGGGCCCTCTGGAGCATGACAAATTTGATTTAAAGGTATTTGCCACAGGATGTTATTTTCTGTCAAAAGTTAATGTAACGGTAGGTTCTCTCTTCTTAGTTTGGAACTCATGGGCTTGGGAGCTGCTAATGTAAATTCTAATCTTAGATCTGTTGGCATGGCAAATGTGGGAAAAAACAGACAATCACTCAGGAGGTATAGATTAAGAAAGCTGTAAGACCTGTAATTAAGACATTTTTGAATTTAGTGAATTATAACCTGATTTTCAAAAGCAATAGTGGCATTTGAAAATGAGAGAAGAAAAAAAATGATAGGATGTAGGAAGAAATGTAACTTAGAAATCAGATGTACCAAACTCTGTGTATGTGTGTGTGTGTGTGTGTGTGTGTGTGTGTGTGAGAGAGAGAGAGAGAGAGAGAGAGAGAGAGAGATTGATGTGGGTAAGGAAGGTCATTTTAACTTTTCAGCTGTTAACTTTTCAGTGTGAAAGATCAAATCTCTGAAGCAATGAAGCAATGGTGGTAGAATGTTTAGAGAAGAAAGAAATAGACCCTGAATGCTCCCTTGGAATGTGTGGTGTGTTAAAAACATGCCTACAGATCCAGTGATTCCGCTTCTGGGTATTTATTCGAAGAAAACAAAAACACTAACATGAACAGATATCTCTACTACTATGTTCCTTGCAACATTATTAACAATAGCTAAGCTATGGCAATAACCTAAATGTCCATCGACAGGTGAATGGACAAAGCAAATTTGGAATATATATATATTTAATATGAAATATTATGTAACCATAAAAAGAAGGCAATCCTACCAGTTGCAATAACGTGACTGGATCTTGAGTGCATTATGCTAAGTAAAATAAATCAGAGGAAGACAAAAAACATATGATCTTATGTATATGTTGAGTCAAAAAAAAAAAAAAAACCTTAAACCAGAAAACCCTTCCAATATCCTGAGCTCATAGATACAGAGAAGAGATTGGTGGCTGCCAGAGGTAGGCAGTGAAGGATAGGCATAATGGATGAAGTTTGTCCAAAAGTCCAGTCATAAAACAAATAATTAATGGGATGTAATATACGGCATGATGACTATAGGTAATAATACTGTATTGCATATTTGAAAGTTGCTAAGAGAGTAGATCATAAACGTTCCTGTCACAAGAAAAAGTGTTCGTAACTATGTATGGGAATGGATGTTAACTGGACTTGTGATCATTTCATAATGTAAACAAATATTGAATTCTTATGTTGCACACTTGAAAGTAATATAATGTCAGATGTCACATGTACCTCACTAACAAAAGTAAGCATGCTTATATAGTATGAAGGTGTACCATTTCAATTCGGGATATAGTGAAAGTTACAAAACTTAAACTCAAAGCTTGAATATGTTTTTGGATGTCTCATTTCATCTCTGTGTGTTGTGTTTCATAGAACAAGACATCAGCACTCATGTATCACTTGGGTAAATTCCTAGCAGTGCTGTTGCTGGGTCATAGGGGAGTTCTGTTGTTAACTTTTTGAGGAACTTCCACACTGTTTTCCAGAGGGGCTGTACCAGTTTACATTCCCACCAACAGTGTAGTAGGGTGCCCATTTCTCCACCTCCTCTCCAGGATCTAGAGTCCTCTGATTTGTTCATTTTAGCCACTCTGACTGGCGGGAGGTGGTATAAACAGAGGAATTTTGATATGAGAATTGCTAACTCTAATAATGAGTAACTATAAGATACTAGAAAACTGTATATAGTACCTACGGGCTGAGAGAGAATGTTCAAGGGAAGACATGTTTGGAAGGAGTTCAGACTTGTTGGATAAAGTGTGGCCACCTAATAGCCGGGAAATTGGCTGGAGCCGAGTTGTAGGCAAACATCAGGCAGCCCTCCAGGGTGCATTCAGCTGGGGAGCAGGGGATTGGCAACAGATGGTGTGGGCATGCAGTGGGAGTCTGGATGTTATCTGGGGCAGAAGGCTTTCCTTCTGGGACGTGGGTGTGGGACGCACTGGGGGATGGGGGTGGGTGAGTGAATGTTTTCAAGAGAGGACAACTTATCACCAGGCCAAGCTGCGAGGTGGGGAGGGATCATGTTCTGGTCACACGGCTTGGGCAGGCTCCATCCAGACAAGGTAAACACCCAATTGTCTCCCCTACCTGTGCTGAGAATCGCCAGAAGTCTCTTCCTCGTGCAATGTCTCTTCAGCGCCCTCTGTTGGGGAGGCTTAGTATTATACTCACCCTAAAGGCGAAATGCTTCTAGGAATTCCTGAGTGGTTTATCATAAAGCATTATATTCAGGGATGTGTTTGGACTTGTGAGACAATGAAGTGATAACCAATACAAAGTCCAAGGGCAGTAAAGAAGGCCAATATCGGCATTACAGAAAAAGACTGGTGGCTCTTTTCAGTCTGTGAAAGGAGAGCCTTAAGAGAATGCTAGCAAACAACCTTTATTTCCTGTTGACAAAAGACTCAAAAACTTTGATATTTTTTCAATGTGTTATAGCATATTAATTTGTGCATTCATATAAAGTGGGACAATTTTTTAATCTGTATTTTTAAATTAAAGCTTTTTTTAAATGTTGATCCATTTTTGAGAGACAGAGAGAGATGGATTGTGAGCAGGTGAGGGTCACAGAATCTGAAGCAGACTCCAGGTTCCAAACTGTCAACGCAAAGCCTGACACGGGGTCTCAAACTCATGAAACTGGGAGATCATGACCTGAGCCCAAGTCGGATGCTTAACTGACTGAGCCACCCAGGCACTCTATCTTATCTGTATTTTTAAAGACAAATGCAAACATTAGAGAGAGTCATATTCAAAGAAGCGTGTCCAAATAACCAAGAGTAATAAAGCACTCAGCCTCTGGAAAACAATAAAGGGGATGCAATTCATAAACCCAGGGAGCACTTCTCATGTCCCTTTTCCTTCTTTGGCCTGATTCTCTTTCATATTGTTTTATGCTGGAGCCTCTCCTCTGTGACCCTCCACTCCTACAGAATAAATCCTCTTTTCCTCTGAACCACATGACTTACTTTTTTTTTTCTCCCTTCATTCTTTCTCCCCCTCAACTTTGTGTTTCGCTCTCTGCTGCTTACTTTTCCTTTTCTCCTTAGGCTTTCATCTCTGGATTCTTAGCTTCAGTAGTCCTCTGTCCATTTTCTAATTCAGCCTTTCAGGAGTCCTTGTACCAGCTTGTCAGAGAAGCTCCTCAGAAGGCAGAGGCAGGAGAGGGAGGGGGCGGGGTACCTCATTCTCTTCACTGAGGTGGGTGGGGAGGCCGGGAACATTAACAGATTATAAATCCTGTCCCATTCACACTTTCTCCTCATCAATCTTTGCTGACTTCTGCAAAGAGATATTCAATATTCAACATTTAAATGTTCTTCCAAAAGTTCTTTGAATTTACAACCTAAGGCCACCTTGTTCTTCTTTCTCTTTACTGGGCTGTACATCATTTCTCTTGGTTCCTTGGAAAGGACGGCCAGGTGAAGTGTGAGCATGCAAGCACACACACACACACACACATGCACACACGTACATTCACACATCATTCTCCCTCCTAGAAAACCTTGAACATCCATATTAGCATTTAAACTCTTTGCCCTCTAGCATCTCTGCTCCTTAAAACTTGCAAAGAAAATGTACTCCCTAAGTAACTGTATTCATAGTTCAGTGTTCTTTCTAGATGCTCTTCTGCATAGGCAAGCGCCTGCATTAATGCCAGGGAGTGGCCCCCAAGTGGGCACTGAGATGCTGTTTACGTACAACCTTGCCATATGAAAGGCACCTGAGAAGGCACAAGACTCCGCGTTGAACCTTCAGGCAAAGTTTACTTACTTGCAAACCAAGAAAATAAAGTTGCTAGGACTTAAATACATCTGAGTTCATTATTCTTTGAAGAAGTATATAGGATTTTAATGGGAATCAGCTAGGATTTGCTTGCTAAAGGTGGTAGTCATAGTCTAACGGTGGTATTTCATAAATATCCCAGCTTCCTTTCTCTTCTGCACATGTAATAAGATTGTGCTACCCGTGGATCAGGTGGCTGGAGTTTCCAAGCCAGAGCATTTCACTGCCGCTGCAAGACTCTGCAAAGCTGTCTTTCTTCTTCGATACATGGTGACCGCTCACATTCAAGATGGTGGGTACTCTCTCAGCCAGGCCCTAGTGTGTGAAGATATGAAGCAGAAAACTCAGCCACTGTGGGATAGACATGTCATCTCAGCGAGAAATAAGCCTTTGTTGTTCTAAGGCACTAAGATTTGGGGATTGTTTGTTACTTAACATAGTCTTACACTGTCTATGTAATGTTGCTCATTTTGACCAATTCCCTAAGCACAAATATTTCTCTTTGCCTTATCGGCAATATTTTTTTTTGTCTTGCATAAGTATCTTGATTACAGAACATTGGAACTATTGTGCAAACTTCTCCATTTTGTGATGTTTCTGTCATTTTATTTTTTTGGAGGAAACATTTATGATCTTAATAAAAACAAAATTATGTAAAACATTTTTAATGCTTATTTACTTTTGAGAGAGAGAGATAGAGACAGAGCACGAGTGGGGGAAGGGCAGAGAGGGGTAGACACAATCCAAAACAAGTTCCAGCCTCCGAAGTGTCAGCACAGACCCTGAAGTGGTGATTGAACTGTGAGATCATGACCTGAGCCGAAGTCAGATGCTTAACTGACTTAGCCACCCAGGCACCCCGAAAATAAAATTATATTTATAGTAAGGACTCCCATATACAGGTCATGACTTTAATGTATTAAAATTATTGGAAATAGTTAGATTTTCAGTAGTGTAGGTCTTATCTAATTTTTTATATTAACCTCCGGGTGATTTCCTTCATTTGATGTCATTCATTCATTCATTCATGTATTCATTTATGTTTTTGTTCAATAAACTATATTGAATGCCAGGCACTGAGATTTCAGTATGAATAAAACCTAGTCCCTACTACCATTTTTATGTTCAATTACTAACCCATTACTTGTTTAGAAAAACTAGGAATATTAAAAGTAAAACACAAGGTCACTTTAAATAACTTTCCTTTTAATATATGAATATTTTGTACATAATGAACAAATTTAAAGCTGTTTCAAACTATTAAGGAACTGTATATTAAACAGGCAAGGAGCCTCTTATTAGTCCCACCTACTTTTAACTCTTACTAATTTCAGATAGCGCACTTGAATTACACTCTTAGTGATACTAATTTTTATGTGTATTTGGTATAAATGAAATAACTGATCTAGAGATACATCAGGAGCATAGTAAGTTGTAGAGGTGGATGGCTTCAAGTGTAAATTTATTACATTTGCACAGACCAAATGAGATGGTGTTGCATATTTTCCCATACATCTGGGTGCTTTAAAAATGGTCATACAAGTGAAGCAATGGTGTCCTCCAGTGGTTGAAATTGCGCATTTAGACGGAACCTGGATCTCATGGGATATCTGGGGAGTATCTCGTGTACCTTGTCACTGGAGAGCTTCCCACCATTGAGTACTGAGTTTGGTTTAATAAGCTGCAGATGATGTTTACCAAGATAAAAAAAAATATGAATTACAGGAAAGCAACACAAAAAGAGTAGAGCCCTTCCAGATCGAGACCTACTAGGAAGAATATAGAGAAGAAAATGTATTAGAAGATGTTCACGTGTAGGTGATGAGTTTTCAAGATAAGAAATGAGGTGGTTGGATCAAGGGCATGTGATAAGAAGTCTCTCTCAGAACATGCTCCTAGGCTGATTTTTAGGTAAACGCTTCTATTGAGGCTGACATCATATCTTCAATGAGGCATACTCTGTGTGTGTGTGTGTGTGTGTGTATCCTCCCATCTCAATAATATTCCTAAAAATTTCTGAAATGTGACATAATATATTCCACAATGTATACCTCAGTGTCATACTAATATTTGGGAAGAAAATATTGTATACTACATTGAAACATTTATATGTGAAGTAAAAATTTATTGCTCTTTTCCTACATTTGCCACCAGGGATGCTCTTGATTTTGCCAGTGAGATTTTAAATGACTTTTTATTTCACATTCCTGCCAGTACTTCATGTAACAGTTTGTTAGCTCATAAGTTCAGGAATATCGCAGGGTAGACTAGGTCCTCAGGGATGAAGTGATGAAATATAGTCTACTATACTGATGTGAATCCTGTCCACTGACACCAGAATTATAAAAGCATTATATTACAGTAAATTTGCCTCATACCAATAAGTACAAGTGGGAAATAAAGAATAAGAGTCATACTGTTTCCTACTTATTATTATTATTATTATTATTGTCTAATAAACCTACAGAGGAGCGGTTTTGATCATGGGGAGAAAGACGGGGAGAAGAACAGAGGGCCATGGCAGAGCCTTTGTAATATCACTCTTCTGATGGACGGCATTTTGTAGAAACCAAGTGGAATTGTTAATATTTCAATATATGTAATATTTACTATGTATTAAAAGTAGGATTTAAGTATATTACAGAAATTTAAGACTATCAGGAAGATCATGGACCTCTTTGAGTGCTATGGATACATGTTGGTAATGACACCAAATGAGAGCCATAGATGAATGAAAGAATTCGATTTAATTCCTGGCTTCTTTTTAGAGAAAGCTGTTTGAACACACATACACACACAAGCACATTCATTAACCATCTGCTCTAAAATCAAGCAGCATAAACATAAGCCTTTAGCCAATATATCCAATAAATGCTAAAAAGCACATTTCAATCCTCTGTGAGTACCATTTAAAGGCGAGAAAGAACATCGGAAATGAAGAGAAGACAAAGCTCTGTGGATCTAATGAGCAATGTTCTCATTCCAGCTGGCTGGGCTTGGAATTCAAGCATTACCTAGTACCAATACAGATGGAAATTATCGCTTTCTCATTGAACTTTGCTCATGGTTCTTTAACTAATATTCTTTTTTTTAAAACAAATAATTTATTGTCAAGTTAGCTAACATACAATATAGTCTTGGTTTCAGGAGTAGATCCCCGTGATTCATCACTTACATATAACATCCAGTGCTCATCCCAATAAGTGCCCTCCTCACTTCCCATTACCCATTTTCCCTGCCAACCCCTCATGCCAACAACCCTCAATTTTTTCCTAGCATTTAAGAGTTTCTTATGGTTTGCCTCCTTCTCTGTTTGTAACTTATTTTTCCTTCCCTTCCCCTATGGTCTTCTGTTAAGTTTCTCAAATTCTGCAAATGAGTGAAAACATATATCTGTTTTTCTCAAAATGACTTATTTCACTTAGCATAATATCCTCCAGTTCCATCCATGTTGTTGCAAATGACAAGATTTCATTCTTTTTCATTGCTGAGTAGTATTCCAGTCTCTCTCTCTCTCTCTCTGTGTGTGTGTGTGTGTGTGTGTGTGTGTGTGTGTGTACACACCACATCTTCTTTATCCATTCATTGGTTGATGAACATTTGGGCTCTTACCATAATTTGGCTGTTGCCAATAGTGCTGGTATATACATTGGGGTACATGTGCCTCTACGAATCACCACATACGAATTTATCCTTTGGATAAATTCCTAGTAGTACTATTGCTGGATCATAGGGTAATTCTATTTTCAATTTTTTGAGGAGGATCCACACCGTTTTCCAGAGTTGTACCAGTTTTCATTCCCACCAACAGTGCAAGAGGGTTCCCTATTCTCCACAACCTTAACTAATATTATTCTTAAGCTGAGAGGCTAGTTTGAAAGGGATAGTAGTTTCAGTCAGCCATCACTCTGGGAATGTCTTTCTTGGATATACCGATTTTGATACAGTGATACCACATCATTGGACACTTGTGAAGGGTGGTCGACCTCAAAATGAAGGGGGGAAAAAGTGGATAAGCTGACAATCTCTCCTAACTCCCTTCCAGAAATGCCCCTTCTCCACTCTATGTGGACTATCTAGTGGAAAATTCTTGCCATAAGAATGAAAAATCTTGCTGTGTCCATGTTCCAGCAATGTCATGGCCACTTTTGGGGTGAACTGGTCTATTTATACTATAAAAAAGAAAGTTAATAATGGTGCACTTTCTTGCTTGCTGCACCATGTTATGTTAAAGTACTCTGAGTAGCTTTAGAAGTCTTTAAGATGCAAGGTCATTCCTAAATTACTTACGTATATGATTAGTCATTTAATGGTCCACAAATATATAATGAGTACCAAGTATGCGCCAGGCACTATGTGAACTGTTGGGATAAATGAGTGAGCAAACATAAATATGTACATTTTTACCTCTGTGCTTTTCCTGTGCTGGAAAGCCTTCCATCTTTTTCCCAGTATTTGTTCTATCTGAACTCCAAGGCCAAGCTAGAGTCTCCGTCTACCCTGTGAAGCTTTTATTCACCACTGCTTCTTAAAGCACTTTCTCTGCTGCATATTGGTATTCAATTATATGCTTTCTGAGCTTCCTTCGTGTCTCCTACTTCACCTAGCACAGTGTTGGCCATGTAAATAGCTCAATAGCTACCGATGATTGATTACTTTCTTCTCCACACCATACTTTTATCAGAGACAAAGAAGATAATAAAAACAGAAGGCGCTTTGGACACACACCGATGAAAAAATGCAGTTAAAAATCTGATATCTGGTAAGAATATCATGATCTATAATAGGAAAGAAAAAATAGCTTGCCTGTCAAAGCAAAGTAACAAAGGTTCTGCAAGCTGCTATAGATTTGTAAGAAAGATAATGGTCTTCTCTAATTTGGTTTGAAAATTCTATATTTGAACCTGAATTGTGTTTAGTTTAGTTGGAGCCTCTATGTGTATCTCTCAGCCTTACCCTTCGTCTTTTGACTCCTTTACTAAATGACTGCTGCATGCAAATATGTTTTCTGTGCCCAAAGCAACAACTAGATGTTTAAAAGAAAGATACCCACCCCTGCCAAAAGATTTCTGCTTAGCTGTCTATCACACAAATTCCTCTGAAAACAGTCTGTTTTCTCATTTGCTTTAATGGCGCTCAGAGCAGGTAGTTGTGATTTTTTGTTAGGTCTTATGCTCATGCGCCCTCTGAGTATTTTGTTTTGTTTTGGACCATTAAAGAGTGGAGATGATAATGTTCCATCATTAGGCAATCATGCAGAAGATAAATTTCTCTTTCAGACAAATGGGGTTATAAGACTATTATTCTTTCCCCACTCTCTTCCCCATATCATAGATCATTCAAAAGCCACAGGGGTATAGCACTTAAAAAATCTCCAAGAAACATTTTTAACAGCGATAGTATATTCTTGTCCAATGTATACAAAAAAAAAAAAAAAAAAAAAGAGAGAGAGAGAGTGAGAGAGAGAGAGGCAGATGAAATCTTAGGGGAAAGTTTTCATGTTCGTGCTTTCTTCTTTGTTCTTCCACAGGGTGTGATTCTGCCACACAATTCTGTGGAATGCGTGTAGACTCGCCAGTGTTAGAAGAATGTGCAGTTTTCTGATTGGGTATTATAATCGTTAAATCTACAAAGATAAGCTAGACTATTTGAATCAGAATGAATAAAGTACTGCAATTGTCCGACTTGCCCATTTGTATTTAAACCAAATGAATAATAATAATCAGCATAATTCAAAATGATTGGAACTAAGAAATATGATTTAGCCATTTCAGTATTTCCTAAATGAAATAAGTCACTTTCAGGACAATATTTAGCATTCATATTCAATGGTTTTGAACTTAGTGTGTTTTAAGAAAGGTTAAATATAGTATTTTCATAATGTCTTGCAACTGTAATATGTTAGCTACTTCATAGATTTCCTAACTCAGGAATATTCTCCTTGGATAACACAGAACTGGTCAGAGAGCAGCTGCGAATAGTAATGCTGTGAAAATCACGGATGCTGGGGCCAGACAGCTGGAATTGGCCCCTTACTACCTGTGTGGACTGGGGGAAATTGTCCAAAGTCTGTAATGGGGTGACTGGTGCACCCCCAAAAGACATGTCCATGCCTTAACACTCAGAACCTGTGAATGTGAGTTTATTTGGAAAAAGAGTTTTGTGGAGTTACTTAAATTGAGGATCTTTAGACATGATCATCCTGGATTATTTGATGGTCCCTAACCCAATGACAAATGTCATTATAAGAGAAAGGCTGAGGGATATTTGAGAGAGACACAGAGATAGTGATGTGAAGGTGAAGGCAGAGATCGGCGTTATGCATCCAGGAGCCCAGAGCCGCCAGAAGCTGGATGACGCAAGGAAACATTCACTGCTAGAGTGTTCAGACGAGTCTGGCCCCGCTGACACCTCAGTTTTGCACTTCTGACTACCACATCTATGAGAATAAATTTCTGTTTTTTTAAGCTGTGAAGTTTGTGGAAATTTGTGACGGCAGCATTAGGAAACCTCCCTAAACTGGATTTTCTTCAGCTACAGAACAGGGATAATCATAGTTTAATAACAACTTCAAAGGCTGCACTGTGGACTGAGTGAGATTTGTAACATAAGAGCTCTGCACAGGGTAAGGCATATAGTAAGTATTCTTAGAAAGTACTGTTGCCACTGTTCTATGAATTGTTGTCAAAGAGAATTAATTTCACACTAACTAAATCTAATAATGACTAAAATGTACAAACTGTGATCATCTTAATTCTCCTTGTACAAAACATTCAGAATTTGTCGGTCTGCCATTTTTTTTAGAAGCCATTGCCTCACTTCTGTCTGGGTTGTACAAATAAGTAGTATCACTATTCTCCATTATAGCCCTCCATTCATTATTAGACGCCAGAGTTAGGAAGAAAATGTTAAAGTTTTCTAATTCCCTTCTACTGTTATATCCTATAGATTTTGTGATAACCAGGCTCAATGGGAAAAAATTCTCCCCAGTTTTCCTTTACTTCTTTTCTTGGAGCAACAAGTTTTTATACCTGTTGAAATATATATATATATACACACACACACACACACACACACACACACTATATAATATAAATGACAATTTTAAATATGTAAAATTATAATTTTATATATGTTCCCTCCTCCCAGAGATGCCATTCACTAGGAGGAGGTCTATTTTTTTTTAAGTTTATTTATTTATTTTGAGAGAGAGAATGCATTTGCAAGCAGGGAAGAGACAGAGAGAGGAAGAGAGAGAATACTAAACAGGCTCTGTGCTATTAAAGCATGGAGTCCAACTTGGGGCTCATCGGAGTGCTTGGTGTGAGGTTCAAACTCACAAACCACTCACATACTGGAAAATCATGACCTGAGCTGAAATCAAGAGTCCAACACTTAACTGATTGAGCCACCCAAGTGTCCCTAGAGGAGCTTAAAGAATATTTAATGTTTATTTATTTTTAAGAGACAGACAGAGAGAGACAGCATGAACAGGGGAGGGGCAGAGAGAAAGGGAGACACAGAATCCGAAGCAGGCTTTAGGCTCGGAGCTGTCAGCAACAGAACTGGACACGGGGCTTGAACTCATGTACTGTGAGATCATCTCGGAGACAAAGTCAAAAGCTTAATCAACTGAGCCACCCAGGAGCCCCACGGAGCTCTGGAGAAGGCTATTCACAGGGCACCTGGGTGGCTCAGTAGGTTGACTCTTGGTTTTAGCACAGATCACTATCTCGGTTTGTGAGACTGAGCCCCGCATTGGTCTCTGTGCTGACAGTGAGAGCCTTTTTGATGTTCTCTTTCTCTCTCTGCCCTTCATCCCTCTCTCTTAAAAAATAGATAAACATTTAGGAAAAAAACAAAAACCAAAAGGATATTCCCAAGCCATCATACAATACATTTGCTAGCAATCACTGACCGGCAAAAGATCATTCATTATTCTCATCTGTTCTTTCCATTTGAGTGCCTGGACAGGATATAATAAATCTAATATCCCAAGATTGAGAACTATGTAATCTTCGTATTATACACTCTGTACCCACAATATTCATCAGGGTATCTGGCCACTCTATAAATATCCTTTGAATAGACACATTTGGGTAACCCTTGGTTCGGTACAAGAAACCCCTGTTTCTTTTACTGTTTTTGTCTCTGGGATAAGCATTGACAGGTTTCCTTTTGCTTTTTCTGCTTGTGAATTATGAACAATAGCCATGTCTTCTTCAACAAAATGGGAGCATGTGTGAGCTATGTTAAGATAATTGGTTCTTAGGCATAATTCTAAGAAGAAGGAAGTCGATTATCTTTGGACATCTCTTTATATATGTGTGGAAGAGACCATTCCTATTAAGGGCTGGCTGACTTCGGGACTCAGAATTGAATTATGTGGACTTTTCACCTGGGAACTGAAACATGAAAATCATATTTGGTGTTTTGAAAAAGATAGGAGATACAGCCCTGTCTGTGGGACAAGCTGAGCCTTTCTCTTGGTGCCTACGGTCACATTTTCTTCCTTACTTTTCAAGTCCAAGATGCACTAGAGAACACAGATAGTCATCTCTTCTGGATTTGGATATATAAAAATAACACTCACATGGATGCAAAAGGATAGTCCAGCTCGATGCAGGTTAAGAGAGATGCTACTAAATTGAGGAAAACCACATGTTTGTAAAGTATCAAAGATTCTGCATTTGTAGAATGTGAAATCTAAAGCCCCTGGGAGGTGTAGAAACAGGTAGATAATCAATTAATAGAAACAACCAAGATGTCCTTCAATAGATGAACAATTTAAAAAATGTGATAAATCCACACCATGGATTACCTACCTACTTAGCAATAAAAAGGAATGAACTATTGATAGATACAACTGGGATGAATCTCCAGGGAATTATGGTGAGTAACAAAAGCCAATTCCTAAAGCTACATATTATGTGATTCCATTTATGTGACATCACTGAAATGACAAAATAATAGAAACGGAGAACAATTTAGTAGCTACCTGGGGTAGGAAGAGGTGGAAGGAAAGAAGCTGTATTTACAAAATCACAATGTGAGGGGCCTTTAGGGGGATGCAAATGTTCCACTTCTTGACTATATCAATGTCAAAATCCTGGTCGTGATATTGTGATATAATTTTGCAAGATGTTGCCATTGGGGAAATCTGGCCAAAGGTTACATGCAATCTCTTATGATGGATATGAATCTAAATGGTCTCAAAATAAACAGGTTAATTCTAAAAATTAATAATGATAGGAGACTGTGAAGAAGGAATACCACCAAATGGAGTAAGTAGATTGTCCTCTACTTCTTAGCCAAAAATAAAAGAGATAATTGTATTAGGCATTGCTTTACAGTTAAAAGAATGGATGTGAAAGAGTATAGAATGGGAAACTCAGGTGTCTGATAATACTGATTCTGGCAGGGACAGAAGCTTTATATACATAATTTCAACTGTAGCCAAAGTAAGACAGGATCCTAGCATGATTAAATAGCATCATTATTGTGCCTTATTGCTGGATTAGAGGTATTTTCAGCTGCTTAATACTCTGCCATTTCTCTTCTTCACTCTTTAGAGATAAAAAGCACTAGCGGTCCTATTGTACGAGAGAAAATCTTAGTTTGAGGTGCGTTAATAATAGTACTAAGTCAAACTGAAATGATACAGAACTGGGGATTGTTTCTCAGACACTTCTACAAAGCTGAGGAAAATATAATTCTAGTGTTTTATTTAATCAAAAGTCAAAATGATGTGGAGCGATTTGAATTTGAAGTATAAGTGATGTTGCTGATTGCTTATTGTTTAGGGTGCGGAGATGGGATCTGGCAATACAAAATGGACTCCTAACCTGCAACTGACTTTTGGGTCATATTATATTTAGCATTTATTTTTCAGATAGAAAATAATGTATTTAAACCTTAGTCACAATATCATACACAAAATGCCCTCAGCATAGAAACATCTATACATCAGGGAGAGATTATTTGCATTTGTAAATTACTTTCATCTTTCTGAAACAAAAATTAAGAAACCTCATGTGATACGATTGCTTATAACATAAAACGTGCAATGTTGAAACATACCGGTGTCTGAACTCAGACATAAATTTCCCTACACTTGTGCAGCATTTTTACTCATTTTTGTTTCCTTCTAGTGTGTAATCAGTTAGCTTGTGGTTCTCTCTCTCTCTGGTGACAATTTTATATGCCACATATATCCTAGTCAGCTGCATAGAGGCATCAAACCAAAATAGCAGGTCAAAATAGCAGGGCATATTTATTGCCAGGCACTGTGCTCAGCATTCACATGGGATAATCTCACTCAATTTTCTCAACCTCTCTATAGAGAGGACACTATTATTACTCCCATTTTCCAGATAAAGAAATGATGACAGTTTCAGCTTTGGTAGCTTACCCAAAGCCACACAGCCCCTTGATCTAATAATTTGATGTGCAGTTTAATGTGGCAATTTCTTTTCTTTATACTCATTTCTTTAAAAAATGGGGGGGGTTATTTATTGTTACCTGATCTTAATGTTGGGGTCACCGGTCTGGATTAGAACCCACACAGGCCAGCCACACTCATCTGCACTTCAGAAAGTACCCCTCCAAAAGTAAAAGGGGCTATGGAATATCAGTTATGAGAGAGAGTGTGACCTAAATAACTAAGAACTCCCATTATGATGACCCTCACATTGAAGTCACTTTTGGGGAGGGGGTGTTGGTTGACATTTTTAACTTAGTTTTTTGAAGGGAATCTCTGAAGCCTTATGAGAGAAACAAATCAGAAATCATGAATTCTATTTCCACCATTATAAATGATTGAATTATGTGATTATGGGAACATTAATGGAATAGTTTCCAAAAGTTTTGGGGACAAAAACTACACGCCTATAAACCGAATGTTACTGACCACAGTTTGGTATTCAGACTTCTTTCATGGGTCTGCTCCTTGTTCAAATCTTCCCATCTGAAATGTAGACTCTTCCATCAATACTTATAAGCCTCTTAGACTAATTTTCTCTTTCTCTTGTACGAATACTCCATATGGCTGTGAATCAGTCCTGCTTTGTGCTGTTTATGTCACACTTCAGAGCTTTTCTGCCTCCACATCATTTTTTACACTGTTTCCTCTGCTCATTTCTTAAGACTCATTCCAAATGCTACGCTTTCTTTCCTGTTTTCTGGAAATCAATATCACCTCTCTTTGAAATACAACAGTTAAATCAAGTATCACTAATAATAGCAACATAGATTGTTTCTAATGTGCCAGTATTAAGAGTGTGCATATATCCATTCATCTAATCCTCACACAGAGCCTGGGCTATATATTCTATTATTGCCCCTATTTTTCAGAGGGAGATGGGGAGATATCACTAGATTATGTAATTTACCCATGCACATAGAACTGCCAAATCGCAGCTAAGGAATTGTCAGGTTCCAATTGCACTAATCACTTTCTACCCTGTAATATGATTACCCTTAAGCATTTTATACCTCCTTTTGGATTATGCAGGCTTCGACCCTTCTCTATGTCCCCCTGGAAACTTATAGTAAAGGCCTAACAGATATTTGTTGAATTAGATTGAATTTCTTTCAATGGCTATTGTAATAGCTCTTTGGGAAGTAAAACAAAAAAAAACTTTCAGATATTTGCAATAGGTAAAAAAAGAAATGTGTCTGGAAATGCATAATTCAAACTGTATGAAATCAATGACTTCTTCCTCACAATGTTTTCCTCTTTCCTGCCACTACCCCTGCTTCCCATATAGGTACAAATAAATGCCACCTTAATCTTCAGGAGAATGTGATCCTACATACTGACGTGAAGTCAAATATCAACATAAAAGAGAATGCTTTCTATTCTTTCTTTGTTTTTCTTTGTCTTCTTTTAAAGCCGAGGCAATTACCTGGCTTTGGTCCTACCCAGTTGCTCAGTATGATTGTCCTTATCAAATATAACTAGGTTTTGTATGAAAGAATGTCAAATAGTGTTTTCATATTCTTATATAATAAACAGACTTGATCTTTGGCAGGTGTCCCCTCCCCCTCCCCCAATTTCAAACTCTCACTTTAATAAGGGACAGAGCTCTACTTAGCAGCCTTAAATTCCCTGCTGGTCTTTACCATCTGGCACATTTTCTTGAAGCTCATGACATAGATTTTTGAATGTCAGAGCAGGAAAACTTCTTGCTTAGAGAGACACGTTAGATGTCAATCATCATTAAAATGAAGATCTCTGGTGACTTCAGTCAATTCCCACAAATGGAAGAAAACCTGCCAATCAGTAATGGTGTGTGCAGTTAGTATGGTGAGAAGCAGGGTAGCTTCTGATGCTGGTACACCCATGTGGGGGTTAGTGCCGGCCAGTTTCTCATCTTCTCTGTGACCTTTAACATTGGGCTTTCACTATTTAAATTCTCATGAAATTCCTGTAGTAGAGGACTACTTACTTAGGAATTCATACTTAGCTTTCTAATATCACTGTCATTATCAGAGAAATAGCTCAAATGTGTAGCATACTGAAAAGTCTATAACGGTGTTCTAATCCCACCAATTTCTCACCTAAAACCTAGTCATGAAGGAAATCATATCTAACATTTTCAAATCTACCAGAAGATGATTAAAGGGTATCCACTCCCCAAGGGGTAGCTGCAGTCAGACTCCTTGCTTCTTACTGAGAATCTGCAATGTGCAAGATTTTCCACTCAATGACACAAGGGGCCACTACCCAGGATAGTTTGTGCAGGGTGCCAGGCCTCCAGAGAATGTAATCTTATTGAGGAATTTAGAAGTGTATAATGTGATAATTTTGTAGATTTGAAGAGATAGAGCAGTTGTTTTGGCTGACAAATTTTTTTTTTTAACTGCCTAGGTGCCTTTAACCCACATAGATCATTGATTGTCACTTTCTAGGAGAAAAGGAAAAGGGTAAAAAAAAAGGGACCCGGAAAGAACTAAGTAAAATCTTTTTACCAACATATGTGACTCACTTATAATTAAATTTATGAGGATATGGGTTCATGCTTTTAATTTTTATAAGGCAATGCTCAAAAAACTGAATAACAGTTTTATTACATTCCATTTGGCAATATATTACACATTATTAAAATAGAACAAGCCCACAGACTGCCACACTAATGACATATCAGTGTACAGGTAGATTCCAAACAGATTATAAAATCATCTATTTTAACAGTGGTGTTATGGATAAATAAGAAATAAGGCCCTAAGTTCCAGTTAGTAGACAATTAATGACTCAAACTATTCATGCAAATATCATTACTACTCACCATGCACTTAAGTAAATAATCATACAAAAGCCATATTAAAATGACAATAACTGACATTTATGAAGAAGCCACTATGTTCCAACACCTACTATAAGTGCCTTTCTATGAGAAATGGCATAAGAAAACTGGGGATGAAAAGGCTGAGCAATGTGTCCAGCGCCACAGCTATAGATGGCCCACTCCAGAGCTCATACTCTAACTTCTGTTGCTAACGCCCAAAGGTAATCAGTGGCAGCTGAAGACAAGGGATAGACAACAAAAATAAGATATCAATGACCCAAATCACCTGACACTTGGAGAAATTGAAAGGATGGTTAATGATGCTGGGGAGTTGGCTGAGGAAGACAAAAAGCTCAAGGAGTGCATTGATACCAGAAATGAATTGGAAAGCTATGCCTACTCTTTAAAGAATCAGATTGGATATAAAGAAAAGCTGGCAGGTAAACTCCCCTCTGGATAAGGAGACCATGGAAAAGCCAAAGAAGAAAAGATTGAATGGCCAGAAAGTCACCAAGATTCTGACGTTGAAGATTTCAGAGCTGAAAAGAAGGAACTAGAAGAAATTGTTCAGTGAATTATCAGCAAACTCTATGGAAGTGTAGGCCCTCCCACAACTGGTGATGAGGAACCAGCAGACAAAGATGAGTTGTAGACATTGCTGTGCTAGTGCTGCAATATTGTAAATACTGGACTCAGGAACTTTCATTAGGAGAAAATTGAGAGAGCTTAAGTCTCTTATGTAATCGAATTTTCACCATGGACTGGTGTTGAAAATGCCATAGCCCAAGTGGCTGTTGACTGCTTTTCATTAGCAGTTGCTCACATATCTTGTGATGGAGGGAAAGAAAGAATTGGCTATCTTAAAAAGTGGGTAAAAAAGCTGGGTTAGGGCATGTGTTCACCTTGGAAAGGTTCTATTTAAAAATTGGATCATGAGCATCTGGTGTAGGAACTTTTTCTACCGTGACACCAATAAATGTGTGTTATTTACCAAAAAAAAGTGAAAATTGCACCAACTAAACATCACGACCATATGAAAATACTCTGATGATGGGTCAGTAACCAAGGACATTCAATGGTGAAATGCCCTACTATTTTTGAGTGGGTGTGCATGGACTCGCGTGGGGTGGCAGTTCAGCTTTAGTAGACCATTGAATTAGAGTTCTCTACCAACGTTGGTATGCATTGATTTTGATTTTTCAATATGAAATTTTAGTCCACTTATTAATTCACAAAGTCTCAATACTTTAGAAACAAGCAAAAATAAAAATACGTTAAAAATTATTTGTTTTAATTTACATCCAAGTTAGTTAGCATACAGTGCAACAATGATTTCAGGAATAGATTCCTGAAGCCCCTCACCCATTTAGCCCCCTACCCCCATAAGCCCTCTAGCAACTCTCTGTTCATTCTTCATATTTAAGACTCTCTTATGTTTTGTCTCTTTCCCTGTTTTTATATTATTTTTGCTTCCCTTATGTTTATCTGTTTTGTATCTTAAAGTCCTCATATGAATGAAATAATATGATATTTGTCTTTCCCTGACTAATTTCGCTTAACATAATGCCCTCCAGTTCCATCCACATAGTTGCAAATGGCAAGATTTCATTCTTTTTGATTACAATACTCCATTGTATATATATATATATACCACATCTTCTTTAGCCACTCATCCATCAATGGACATTTGGGCTCTTTCCATACCTTGTATTGTTGATAGTGCTGCTGTAAACATTGGGGTGCATGTGCCCCTTCGAAACAGCATACCTGTATCCCTTGGATAAATACCTAGTAGTGCAAATGCTGGGTTGTAGGGTAGTTCTATTTTAAATTTTTGAGGAACCTCCATACTGTTTTCCAGAATGCCCGCACCAGTTTTCATTCCCACAAGCAGTGCAAAAGAGATCATCCTTCTTTGCATCCTGGCCAACATCTGTTGTTCCCTAAGTTGTTAATGTTAGCTATTCTGACTAGGTGATATCTCATTGTGGTTTTAATTTGTATTTTCCTGATGATAAGTGATATTGAGCATTTTTTCATGTGTCAGTTGGCCATTTGGATGTATTCTTTGGAAAAGTGTCTATTCATGCCTTTAGCCCATTTCTTCATTGGATTATTTGTTTTTTGGGTGCTGAGTCTGATAAGTTTTTTATAGATTTTGGATACTCACCTTTTATCTGATATGTCATTTGTAAATATTTTCTCCCATTTTGTTGGTTGCCTTTTAGTTTAGTTGATTATTTCTTTTTCTGGCAGAAGCTTTTATTTTAATGAGGTCGAAATAGTTCATTTTTGCTTGTTTCCCTTGCCTCTGGAGATGTGTTGAGTAAGAAGTTGCTGCAGCCGAGGTCAAAGAGGTTTTTGCCTGCTTTGTCCTTCAGGATTTCGATGACTTCTTGTCTTACATGTAAGTCTTTCATCCATTTTGAGTTTATTTTTGAAAACACATTTTTGATGAAGGGCCTAGAACTTTTGGTCCAGTGAGTGATACAGCAGCAGGGCCCGACAGTAACTGTGGATATTTTTATTTATTTATTTTTATAAGTTAAATTTATTTAAACTAAAAAAAATAAAGCAATTTATCTATTTCTCCTGTCCTTCACTTTCCACCTCTGACAACTACCAATCTATTCTCTGTATTTATGAGCTTGGTTATATATATATATATGTATTTTTTTTTCTTTTTGACTCTACATATAAGAGATATCACCTGGTATTTGTCTATCTCTGTCTGACTTATTTCACTTAGCATAATGCCCTTAAGGTCTATCCATGTTGTCTCAAATGGCAAGATTTCATTATTTTTTATGGCTGAATAATATTGCATTATATATATTTTATATATCACACATATATATCATATTATTACAGTTTCATATATACAGAATCATATACCACAATTATATATATATATATATATGTATACATACAGTATCATCTATCACAACTTCCATATCTTGGCTATTATAAATAATGCTGCAGTAAACAAAGTGGTGCCTATATCTCTTTGAGTTAGTGTTTTCATTTTCCTTGGATCAATATCTAGTAGTAGAGTTACAGGACCATATAGTATTTCTATTTCTAATCTTTTGAGGAGCCTCCATACTTATTTCCATAGTGGCTGTACCAATTTACATTCCCACCAACAGCACCCAAGTTTTCCCTTTTCCACAACCTTGCGGATACTTGTTATTTCAAGTCTTTTTGATAATAGCCATTCTAATGGGTGTGAGATGAAACCTCATTGTGTATTTTTCTCAAAGTTTTACTTAAATGCTAGTTAGTTAACATATAGTTTAATACTGGTTTGAGGAGTAGAATATGGTGATTTACTTACCTATAATACCCAGTGCTCATCATAACAAGTGCTCTTTTTAATATCCATCACCTGTTTAACCCATTGTCCACTCACCTCCCTCCATCAATCTTCAGTTTGTTCCCTATCTTCAGAAGTCTCTTATGATTTGTTTCTTTCTCTCCCTTTTTTCCTTCTCCCATATATTTATCTGTTTTGTTTCTTAAATTCCACATAAGAGCGAAATCATATGCTATTTGCATTTCTCTGACTGACTTATGTCACTTAGCATAATACAGTCTGGTTCCATCCACATCATTGCAAATGGCAAGATTTCATTTTTCTTTTTTTTTTCAAATAGTTTATTGTCAAATTAGATTCCACATAACACTCAGTGCTCATCTCCACAAGAGTCCTCCTCCATGCCCATCCCTCCTCCCCCTACATCCATCAGTCCTCAGTTTTTGTCAGCATTCAAGAGTCTCTCATGGTTTGCCTCTCTCCCTTTCCCCCACCATTTCCGCCCTTCTTCTCCCCCTTGGTCCTCTGTTGAGTTCCTCCTAATCCTCCTATACGTGCACACATATGATATTTGTCCTTCTCTGCCTGACTTATTTCGCTCAGCATAACACCCTCAAGGTCCATCCATGTTGCTACACATGGCCAGATTTCATTGTTTCTCATTGCCATGTAGTATTCCATGGTATAGATAAACCACATCTTCTTGATCCATTCATCTGTTGATGGACACTTAGGCTCTTTCCAGGTTTTAGCTATTGTGGAGAGTGCTGCTATGAACATTGGGGTACATGTGCTCCTATGCATCAGCATTTCTGTATCCCTTGGGTAAATTCCTAGCAGTGCTATTGCTGGGTCATAGGGGAGTTCTATTGTTAGTTTCCTTAGGAACCTCCACACTGTTTTCCAGAGGGGCTGTACCAGTTTACATTCCCACCAACAGTGTAGGAGGGTGCCCGTTTCTCCACATCCTCGCCAGCATCTAGAGTTCTCAGATTGGCTCATTTTAGCCACTCTGACTGGCGTGAGGTGGTATCTCAGTGTGGTTTTGATTTGTATTTCCCTGATGAGGAGCGATGCTGAGCATCGTTTCATGTGTCTGTTGACCATCTGGATGTCCTCTTTGGAGAAGTGTCTGTTCATATCTTCTGCCCATTTCTTCACTGGGTTGTTTGTTTTTCGGGCATATAGTTTGGTGAGTTCCTTATATATTCTGGATATTAACCCTTTATCTGATATGTCATTTGCAACTATCTTTTCCCATTCTGTTGGTTGCCTATTAATTTTCTGGGTTGTTTACTTGGCTGTGCAGAAGCTTTTAATCTTGAGGAGGTCCCAACAGTTTATTTTTGCTCTTGATTCCCTTGCTTTTGGGGATGTGTCAAGTAAGAAGTTGCTGCGGTGGAGGTCAAGGAGGCTGTTTCCTGCTTTCTCCTCTAGGGTGTTGATAGTTTCCTCTCTCACATTCAGGTTCTTTATCCATTTTGAGTTTATTTTTGTGCATGGTGTGAGAAAATGATCTAGTTTCATTCTTCTGCATGTTGCTGTCCAGTTCTTCCAACACCATCTGTTAAAAAGGCTGTCTTTTTTCCATTGGATATTCTTTCCTGCTTTGTCAAAGATCAGTTGGCTGTATACTTTTGGGTCCACTTCTGAGTTCTCAATTCTGTTCCATTGGTCTATGTGTCTGTTTTGTGCCAATACCATACTGTCTTGATGATGACAGCTTTGTAGTAGAGGCTAAAGTCTGGGATGGTGATCCCTCCCGTTTTGGTTTTATTTTTCAGGATTCCTTTGGCTATTCGGGGTCTTTTGTGGTTCCATACAAATTTTTGGATAGTTTGTTCTAGTTTTGAGAAGTATGCTGGTGCAATTTTGATTGGAATTGCATTGAATGTGTAGAGTGCCTTAGGTAGTAATGACATCTTAACTATATTTATTCTTCCTATCCATGAGCATGGAATGTTTTTCCATTTCTTTGTGTCTTCTTCAATTTCCTTCATAAGTTTTCTATAGTTTTCATCATACAGATCTCTTGTATCCTTGGTTAGGTTTATTCCGAGGTATTTTATGGTTTTTGTGCAATTGTGAATGGGATCAGTTTCTTGATTTCTCTTTCTGTTGCTTCATTGTTGGTGTATAAAAATGCAACCGATTTCTGTATGTTGATTTTGTACCCTGCAACTTGGCTGAATTCTTGGATCAGTTCTAGTAGGCTTCTGGTGGAGTCTGTCGGGTTTTCTATGTAGAGTATCATGTCATCTGCGAAGAGTGAAAGTTTGACTTCCTCTTTGCCAATTCTGATGCCTTTGATTTCCTTTTGGTGTCTGATGGCTGATGCTAGGACTTCCAGCACTATGTTAAACAGCAGTGGTGAGAGTGGGCATCCCTGTCGTGTTCCTGATCTCAGGGGGAAAGCTCTGAGTTTTTCCCGTTGAGGATGATGTTCGCTGAAGGCTTCTCATAGATGGCTTTGATGATGTTTAAGTAGGTTCCTTCTATCCCAACTTTCTCGAGAGTCTTTATTAAGAAGGGATGCTGTATTTTGTCAAATGCTTTTTCTGCATCTATTGACAGGATCATATGGTTTTTATCTTTTCTTTTATTGATATGATGTATCACATTGATTGATTTGCGAATGTTGAACCAGCCCTGTAACCCAGGAATGAATCCCACTTGATCTTGGTGGATGATTCTTTTTATATGCTGCTGGATTCGATTTGCAAGGATCTTGTTGAGAATTTTTGCATCCGTATTCATCAAGGATATTGGCCTGTAGTTCTCTTTTTTTGCTGGATCTCTGTCTGGCTTGGGATCAGTGTGATGCTGGCTTCATAAAACGAGTCCGGGAGTTTTCCTTCGCTTTCTATTTTTTGGAATAACTTGAGAAGAATTGGGATTAATTCTGTTTTAAATGTCTGGTAGAATTCCCCAGGGAATCCATCAGGTCCAGAGCTCTTATTTGTTGGGAGATTTTTGATCACTGATTCAAATTCTTCACTCGTTATGGGTCTGTTCAGGTTTTCTATTTCTTCCCGTATGAATTTTGGTAGTGAGTGTGTGTTTAGGAATTTGTCCATTTCTTCTAAGTTGTCCAATTTGTTGGCATATAATTTTTCATAGTATTCCCTGATAATTGCTTGTATTTCTGAGGGGTTGGTTGTAATAAGTCCATTTTCATTCATAATTTTGTCTATTTGGGTGCTCTCTCTTTTCTTTTGGATAAGTCTGGCTAGAGGTTTGTCAATTTTGTTTACTTTTTCAAAAAACCAACTCTTGGTTTCATTGATCTGTTCAATTGTTTCTTTGGTCTCTATGTTGTTTATTTCTGCTCTAATTTTTACTATTTCTCTTCTTCTACTGGGTTTAGGGCGTTCTTGTTGCTCTGCCTCTAGTTCCTTTAGGTGAGCTGTTAGATTTTGCACTTGCGCTTTTTCTAATCTCTTGAAATAGGCCTGGAGAGCAATGTACTTTCCTCTTAGGACTGCCTTTGCCGCATCCCATAGATTTTGAATGGTTGTGTTTTCATTTTTATTTGTTCCCATATATTTTTTAATTTCATCTCTAATTGCCTGATTGGCCCATTCAGTCTTTAGAAGGGTGTTCTTTAACCTCCATGTTTTTGGAAGTTTTCCAGACTTCTTCCTGTAATTGATTTCAAGTTTCAAAGCATTGTGATCTGACAGTGTGCATGGTATGATCTCTATTCTTTTATATTTATTGAGGGCTGCTTTATGTCCCAGTATGTGATCTATCTTGGAGAATGTGCCATGCGCACTTGAGAAGAAAGTAAATTCCCTGGCCTCAGGATGTAAAGTTCTAAATATATCCGTCAGGTCCATCTGGTCCAATGTATCTTTCAAGTCCATTGTTTCTTTAGTGATTTTCTGTCTGGTTGACCTATCCATTGCTGTAAGCGGAGTATTAAAGTCCCCTGCTATTAGCACATTCTTATCTATAAGCTTGTTTCTGTTTGTGATTAATTGTTTTAGATATTTAGGTGCTCCCATATTCGGTGCGTAGACATTTATGATTGTTAGTTCTTCCTGATGGATGGACCCTGTAATTATTATGTAGTGCCCTTCTTCATCTCTTGTGATTGTCTTTAATTTAAAGTCCAGTTTGTCTGATATAAGTATCACTACTCTGGCTTTCTTTTGATTTCCTGTAGCATGATATATATTTCTCCATCCCCTTACTTTTAATCTGAAGGTATCTTCCCGTTTAAAATGAGTTTCTTGTAGACAGCATATAGATGGATTTTGTTTTTTAATCCATTCTGCTACCCTATGTCTTTTGATTGGAGCATTCAGCCCATTTACATTCAGTGTTATTATTGAAATATGTGGGTTTAGAGTCTTTGTATCTTTTGTAGGGTTCATGTTTGTGGTGGTGTCTCTGGAATCTTTGTTCCTTGCAACCTTTCCTTCACAGCATCCCCCTCAGGATTTCTTGTAGGGCTGGCTTCGTGGTGACAAATTCTTTCAATTTCTGTTTGTTTGGAAAGGTTTTTATCTCTCCTTCTATTTTGAATGACAGGCTTGCTGGATAGAGGATTCTTGGCTGCATATTTTTACTGTTCATCACATTGAAGATCTCTTGCCATTCCTTTCTGGCCTGCCACGTTTCAGTAGATAGGTCTGTCACCACTCTGATAGGTTTCCCTTTGTATGTGAGGGCCCTTTTCTCCCTAGCTGCTTTCAAAATTCTCTCTTTGTCCTTGTATTTTGCCATTTTTATGATGATATGTCGTGCAGAAGATCGATTCAAGTTACGTCTGAGAGGAGTCCTCTGAGCCTCTTGTATTTCCACATTGACTTCCTTCCCCAGGTCGGGGAAGTTCTCTGCTATAATTTGTTCCAGGACTCCTTCAGCACCTTTCCCTCTCTCTTCCTCTTCTGGGATTCCTATGATATGGATACTGTTGCGTTTGACTGTGTCGCTGAGCTCTCGAATTCTTCTTTCCTGTTCCTGGATCAGTTTGTCTCTTTTTTTGTCAGCTTCTTGTTTTTCTAGAATGGTGTCTTCTAAATCACTTATTCTCCTTCTGCCTCTTCAATCTGTGCATTGGAGGCCTCTAATTTATTATGTATCTCATTTATCGCATTTTTTAATTCTTCATGCCTATTTTTATTTTCCATTCTGTCTGTAGCCATAGTTTCTTTGATGTCCCCTATGTGTTTTTCAAGCCCTGCTATTAATTTTACCATTATTATTCTAAAATCTTGTTCACTTATGCTGCTGATATCTGTTTTGAGCAGTTCATTAGCTGTCATTTCTTCTTGGAGTTTCTTTGGAGGAGAGCTCTTTCGTTTCATCATTTTAGTTAGCTTTCTGGCTCTTGTTGGTTTTAAAATTTTTTTTTTAATGTTTTATTTATTTCCAGGAGAGAGAGAGAGAGAGAGACAGTGTGAGCAGGGAAGGGTCAGAGAGAGGGAGTCACAGACTCTGAAACAGGCTCCAGGCTCCGAGCTGGCAGTCAGCACAGAGCCCGACGCGGGGCTCGAACCCACAAACCGCGAGATCATGACCTATGCGAAAGTCGGACACTTAAGCAACTAAGCCACCCAGGCACCCCTCTTGTTGGTTTTAAAGACCTGTTATGCTCTCTGTTTCTATGAGCACTGCTATATCCAAGAAACTCTTTGACTTTCCAGAGCCTATCCTTTCAGAGATTGTTTTTTGAATGGTATCCCTCAGTCACTCTTGTTGGGATCTTAGTTATTTTATTTTCCTATTCGTAGTGATATTTGGGACTCTTCACCTTGTGTACTCTAGCTTGTTTCTTGAGGTAGCCCTGGAAAAGAAAACAGACAGACAGACACACAGGGAGCAGGAGCACACAAACGCACAGGCTGATTCAACTAACATGCAAAGTGAGAGGGAAAACGAAAAAGTTAATAGAAAAGACGGAGGAGGGAGGGCGAATAGGGAGCATAAAATACATAAAAGGGTCAAAAAGGGGAAAAGAAAAGGAAAAAGAAGAAAACCGATGGACAAAGAACGGTTTAAAGCATATACCTGGATTTCCCAGCTACAGTTAAATAGCCGTGTGTATGCAGCGCTGGTTGAAGAGCATAGAGAAAAAGAGAGAAGGCAGGGTGAGACAAGGCAGATTTGGAAATAGAATGAACAGGCAGAAGGGATAAGAAACTTTTTTCAAAGAGGTAAAGGGTAGAATATGGTTGGATAGGTGAGAGAAGGATGCTGGAATTATCCAGAGAAACTATATAGTCTAATTACTCCTGAGAGAAATAGCTGAAAAGTCGGTAGGTGTAGAATTTACATTTACAGAATGGACTTGTTGTGATTGTTTAAGCAAGCTGGCGACCAGAGTTAATCAGGTCAGTGTTTTGGGGAAAAAAGCGAGAAAAGAGAAAGAAGAAAAAAAGAGAAAAGAAAAGGGAAAAAAAAAGAAAGAAGAAAAAAAAAAAAAAAGGGAAAAAAAAAAAAAAAGGGAGGAGGGCACCTCTCAGGCAGGGATGGGCGTGGCGTGATCCGATGCCTCAGGCGGGGGTTCTGCCTTGGCGATTGTGGGGAGGAGAGTGACGGTGCTCCAGTCCCTTCTTGAACCCCGCGCTGCAGCTCGCTTTTTTTTTTTTGGCGTGTCAACTCCCCGTTCCGGGGACGCAGCCGAAGTTGGTTGCACTCTTCAACCCAGGCCAGTTCCAATCTCCAAATCCCAGTCTGCGCGCCCCGCTGAAGTTGCCTTAGACACAGCTTCCCAGGCAACCCCCTCGGGCAATTCCAGGCCCCCTGCGGAGCTCTGGGGGTGGAGTCAGAATCGCTGCTTCCTTCTCTGGTCGGGCTGGTGCGCATGCGCGAGGGCTTGCCTGCCGGGTGCTGAGCCCTAGTCCGCTGGAGTGAGGAAAACCGGGTCCCTCTATGGCTCGTCACCCGAAACAGGAACTCACAGGCTAATATCCCAGTTTTTAGTTCTCTGCCTTCCCTCTGGAGTTCCAGCCAGCCAGGAGCGCGGACGCCCGGTGTCCGCGTGGCTCTTTCAGGGTCTCCAGCCACCCAGGAGCTACAATGGCGGCAGGCACGCCACCACTCTGAAGTCCTGCCTCCAGGAACCAGACAAAGAAGCAGTTTGTGTGCTCAGCTCCCTCCAGGACCAGTTGGTGCAAGGGGACCTGGTGTGCAGGTATTTGGCAAGTACGGTCTTTCTGTTCACCGAGCGGAGGTTTCCCCCCTCCGAGTGGAGGTTTTTCTGTTTCAGACTCTCTCCTTTTTCCCTCTCACTCCCCGTAGAGGGTAGAGGGGGATCGTCTCCCACCCTGGAGTCTCCGATCCTGGCCCGATTTTATCTTCCCCGGTTTGCACTCACGTTAGAAGGCTCTCTCAGTGGATTCTGTGTCCTTTGTCTCCCAATCTCTCAGGTTTTGTAAGGTTTCCAATGGCTTCAGATCTTTTCTGTGTGATGTATGGGCGCGAGTGCAAGTATGGAGCTCCTTACTTCTCCGCCATCTTGCCCCCTTCCAGGATTTCATTCTTTTTGATGGCTGAGTAATAGTCCATTGTGTGTGTGTGTGTGTGTGTGTGTGTGTGTGTGTGTGTATACCACATCTTCTTCATTCATTCAACAGTTAATGGACACTTGGGCTCTTTCCATAGTTTGACTATTGTTGATAATGCTGCTATAAACACTGGGGTGTATGTATGTACCCCTTTCAGTCTGAAGTTTTGTATCCTTTCGTTAAATACCTAGTCATATCATTGTTAGGTCATAGGGTGGTTCTGTTTTTGACTTTTTGAGGAACCTTCTTACTATTTCCCAGAGCGGCTGCACCAGTTTGCTATCCTATCAATATTACAAGAGTATTCTCCTTTCTCCACATCCTTACCAATATCTGTTGTTTCTGTGTTGTTAATTTCAGCCATTCTGACAGGTGTTAGGTGGTATCTCATTGTGGTTTTGATTTGTATTTCCCTGATGATGAGTGAGGTTGGGCATCTTTTCATGTGTCTATTAGCAGTCTAGATATCTTCCTGGGAGAATGTCTATTCATGTCTTCTGGCCATTTTTTAACTGGATTATTTTTGGGGGGAGGGTGTTAAATTTGATAAATTCTATATAGATTTTGGATACTAACCCTTTTTCAGATATACCATTTGCAAATATTTTCTTCCATTCCATAGGCTGCCTTTTAGTTTTATTGATTGTTTCTTTCACTAAGCAGAACTTTTTATTTCGACGAACTCCCAACAGTTCATATTTATTTTGGTTTCCTTTGCCTCTAGTACAAGGTCTAGTAAGAAGTTGCTGTGGCTGAGGCCAGAGAGGTTGCTGTCTATGATCCCCTCTAGGATTTTGATGGTTTCCTCTCTCACATTTAGGTCATTTATCCATTTTGAGTTTATTTTTGTGTATAGTGTGAGAACATGGTCCAGTTTTATTCTTTTGCATGTTACTGTCCAGTTTTCCCAACACCATTTGTTAAAGAGAATGCCTTTTTTTTTTTCCACTGGATATTTTTTCCTGCTTTGCTGAAGATTAGTTGACCATATACTTGTCAGTTCATTTCTGGGTTTTCTATTCTGTTCCATTGATCTATGTGTCGTTTTTGTGCCAATACTATTCTGTCTTAATGAGTACAGCTTTATAATACAGCTTGAAACCTGGAATTGCAATGCTACCAGCTTTGCTTTTCTTTTTCAGGATTGCTTTGGCTATTTGGGGTCTTTTGTGGTTTCATACAAACTTTAGGATCATTTGTTCTAGCTCTGTGAAAAATTCTGGTGATATTTTGAAAGGGATTGCATTAATGTGTAGATTGCTTTGGGTAGTATAGATATTTTGACAATGTTTGTTCTTCCAATCCATGAGTATGGAATGTTTTTCCATTTCTTTGTGTCTTCTTCAAATTTTTTTTATAAGTGTTCTATAGTTTTTAAAGTACTGATCTTCTACCTCCTTAGTTAGGTTTATTCTTAGGTATCTAATTGTTATTGGTGCAGTTGCAAATGGGATTTATTCCTTGATTTCTTTTTCTGCTGCTTCATTATTGATGTATAGAAATGCAACAGATTTCTACACATTGATTTTATATCCTGCAATTTTGCTGAATTCATGCATCAGTTCTAGCAGTTTTTTTGAGGAATATTTGGGTTTTCCATGTAGAGTATCAGGCTATTTGTGAAGAGTGAAAGTTTGATTTTTTCCTTGCTGATTTGGATGCCTTGTAATTTCTTTTTGTTATCTGATTGCTAAGGCTAAGACTTCTAGTATTTTGTTTAATAGTAATGGCAAGAGTGGACAGACTGTAGGGGGAAAGCTCTGTTTTTTCCATTGAAGATGATACTAGTTGTGGATCTTTTGTATATGGCCTTTATGATGTTGAGCTATGTTCCATCTATCCTTACTTTGTTGAGGGTTTTTATCAAGAATGGATGCTATATTTTGTCAAATGCTTCCTCTACATCTCTTGAGGGGATCATATAGTTCATATCCTTTCTTTTATTAATGTAGTGTATCACTTATTTTCAAATATTGAACTGACTCTGCGGCCAAGGAATAAATCCCACTTGACTATGGTGAATAATTCTTTTAATATACCATTGGATTTGATTTGTTAATATCTTGTTGAGAATTTTTGCATCCATGTTCGTCAGAGATATTGGGCTGTAATTCTTTGTAGTGCGGCCTTTGTCTGGTCTTGGAAACAGGGTAATGTTGGTCTGGTAAAATAAGTTTGGAAGATTTTCTTACATTTCTATTTTTTGGAACAGTTTGTGAAGAATAGGTATTAGCTCTTCTTTAAGTGTCTGGTAGAATTCCCCTGGAAAGCCATTTGGCTCTGGACTTCTGTTTGTTGGGAGATTTTTGATTACTGTTTCAATTTCTTTGCTGATTATGAGTCTGTTCAAATTTTTTATTTCTTCCTAATTTAGTATTGGTTATCTGTATGTTTCTAGGAATTTAACCATTTCTTCCAGATTGTCCAATTTGTTGGCATACAATTTTTCATAATATGCTCTTATGATTGCATTTCTGGTTGTGATCTCTCCCCTTTCATTCATTGATTTATTTTTTGTTAAAAAGTTTATTTTAAAATGTTTAATATTTATTTTTCTTTTGAGAGAGAGACAGAGAACAAGCAGGGGAGGGGAAGAGAGAGGGAGACACAGAATCTGAAGCGCACTCTAGGCTCTGAGCTGTCAGCACAAATCTCAATGTGGGGTTCTAATCCACGAACTGTGAGATCATGATATGAGCCGAAGTTGGACTCTTAACCTGCTGAGCCTCCCAGGAGCCCCCTCATTTGTGGATTTATTTATTAGGGTCCTTTCTTTTCTCTCCTTTTGATAAATCTAGTTAGGGGTTTATTTTATTAATTTTTTTAGAGAGCCAGCTCTTGGTTTCATTTTCATGTTCTACTTGTTTTTTGTTTCTATATTGTTTATTTTTGCTATAGTCTTTATTGTTTTCCTTCTTCTGCTGGCTTTAGGCTTTACTTGTTGTTCTTTTTCTAGCTCCTTTAGGTGTAAGGTTAGGTTGTGTATTTGAGACATTTTTTGCTTCTTGAGATAGGCCTGTATTATAATATACTTCCCTCTTGGGACTGGCTTTGCTGCATCCCTAAGGTTTTGGACTGTTATGTTTTCATTTTTATTGGCTTGCATGTACTTTTTAATTTCCTGGTTAACCTGTTCATTCTTTAGTAGGATGTTCTTTAACCTCCAAGTATTTGTGATCTTTCCAAACATTTTTCGTGTAGTTGAATTCAAGTTTCATAGTGTTGTGGTCTGAAAATATGCATGGTATGATCTCAATTGTTTTGCACTTGTTGAGGGTTGATTTGTGACCCAGTATGTAATCTGTTCTGGAGAATGTTACTTGTGCACTCAAAAAGATTGTACACTATGCTGCCTTAAGGTGAAATGTTTTGAATATATCTTTTAGGTCCATCTGGTCTAATATGTCATTCAAAGCCATTGCTTCCTTGTTGAATTTCTGCTTACATGATCTATTCACTGCTGTAAGTGGAGTGTCATTATTGTATTAATGTCAATGTGTTTCTTTATGTTTGCTATTAATTGAGTTATATATATGGGTGCTTCAAGTTGGGGACATAAACATTTATAACTGTTAGCTCTTCTTGATGGATAGACCCCTTAATTATGATATAATTCTTCATCTCTTGTTACAGTCTTTGTTTTAAAATCTAGTTTGTCTGATGTAAATATGACTACTTTGGCCTTCTTTTGACATGCATTAGCATAGTGGATAGCTCTCTATCCCCTCATTTTCTATCTACAGTTGTCTTTAGGTCTAAAATTAGTCTCTTGTAGGCAGCATATAGGCGGATCTTCTTTCTTAATCCATTCTGATACCCTATATCTTTTGTTTGGGGCACTTAGTCCATTTATATTCAGGGTGATTATTGAAAGATATGAGTTTAGTGCCATTGTGCTACCTGTAAAGTTGGTGTTTCTGGTAATGTTCTCTGTTCCTTTCTAGTCTTTGTTGCTTTTTGTCTTTCCTCCACCCCAACTCAATGAGTCCGCCTTAATATTTCTTGCAGGGCTGCTTTAATGGTCACAAACTTCTTTCAGTTTTATTTGTCTGGGAAACTCTTCATCTTTCCGTCTATTCTGAACAACAGACTTGTTGGATAAGGTACTCTTTACTGCACATTTTCCCCATTTAGTATATTGAAAATATCCACCATTCCTTTCTGGCCTGCCAAATTTCTGTGAAAAGATCTGCTGTGAACCTGCTCTGTCTTCCTTTGTATGTTAAGGCCTTTTCCCCCCGTTGCTGTTTTCAGAATTCTTTCCTTGTCTGTTATTTCGTAAATATGACTACGATATGCATTTGTAAAGGCCAGCTTTTGTTGAATTTAATGGGAGTTCTCTGTGCTTCTTGGCTTTTGATGTCTGTGTCCTACCCCAGATTAGGGAAGTTTTCAGCTACAGTTTGTTCACATAAACCTTCTGCCCTTTTTCTCTACCTTCATCATCTGGGACTCCTATGAGATTATGTTATTATGTTTCAATAAGTTGCTGAGTTCCCTAAGTCTACCTTCATGATCCTGTGTTTCCCTCTTCTTTTCAGCATCATTATTTTCCATAATTTTATTTTCTGTATCACTAATTCATTCCTCTGCTTCATCCATCCTCATTGTCATGGCATCCATTTAGGTTTGCATCTTGGTTATAGAATTTTTAATTTTGCTCTACTAGATTTTGGCTCTTTTATCTCTGCAGTAAGGGATCCTCTAGTGTCTTCTAGGCTTTTTTCAAGCCCAGCTAAAATCATTAGAATTGTTGCTTTAAATTCTAGTTCAAACATCTGAACTAATCTGTATTGATTAAATTCCCGGTGGTCATTTCTTCCTATTCTTTCTTTTGCAGTGAATTCTTCTATGTTGTCATTTTGGAAAATGACATATAATATAATAAATAAAATAATTTTTTTATTTTATAAAAATAAAATATAATAAAGGAAATATATAATATAATAAGAGAAAACATATAATAAATATATGTTTATATATTTAATATAATAATATAATATTATTATAATTACAATATAATTATAATAATATAAGATAATAAAATATAATAAATATAATATATTTATAAATATATTAAAATATAATAAAATAAAACAAAAACTTAAAATTAAAAAAAGTAAAAAGTAAAATAAAATAAAACAAAAAATAAAAAAATAAAGAAAGCTAGATCCTAGGTGTTTTTTAGTCTGCTTGTTAAGAAAAACTTAATGGAAAAAAGAAAGAAGAGAAAAATAGAAAGAAGAAGATAAAAAATTTTTAAATAAAATTAAAAAAATTACTCTTTCTGCATGCAAGGAAAAAAAAAGCAAAAACAAAAACAGAAACAAAAACAAATAAACAAAATCCAAAGGAAGCTAGATCTTTTTTCCTAGAACTGAAGCTTTGCAGCACTCTATGATCAGTAGATTTAGTGCATGGAAGGGGTTTATGCTGATCTGGGGTGGTGTCTGCTGCTCTGATTCTCAGGTGGATTTGTCTTAGTGGTAATGAGCTTGGACAGTACAGGGAGGTAGGGCTTTGTATAATGACTCGATTCTCCACTTGGTGGTGCTGTTTAGCTCACTGTGGTTGATCACTGCTGGTGGGCTAGTGACAATGGCTTTACCTCATTCTCTAGTCTCTGGAGTGGGAAGTTCATGCCCTCACAGACATGCAATCAGTTACCCTTCCTGTGTTCTCAGCTTCCATCAGCTCTCCACTTTCCCCCTGTCTGTTTCCAAACTGTTCACCTGCCAGGCAGCAATGCCTTCCTGACTTTTATCTCAGGTGTGGCTCTGTTTCAAAATATACTTCAGAGACCCTTGTGACTTGGGCCCCTGCTGATCCTCTGAAGGGAGAGTCTCATTTTGTGGTAGCTGATATCAGTTTGTTTGAGAAAATTGTCCCATAACTGTACAGCAGCTATGGCTAATAATATATGGTAAATCACAACACATGGCTGGTGCCAGGATTCGCTGCCCCAACCAGTGTCTTTGTTCCTATACAGGTGAACGAGACAGCTCTATGGCACCCAAAGGGTCATTTGTCTGTGGAGAGACCATATCACCCCTACCAAATGCACTCCACACAGGGAAACTGCTTCTCTCTGTGCAGCCCGGGGGATCCTTAGATCATATTGCTTTCCCCTGGGGCTGTGCCCTGCTTCTTTGCTCGAGCACTGACCTCCAAAATTTCAGACTGCTCAACTGTTTATAAAAAACTGGTGGTACTGGAACCCTCTCCTTGTCAGTGGGTTTGGGGAACAGTTTTATTGTGCAGTCTCTTGTGTGTGTTTCCACTCTTCTTTTCCTTTTCACTCTTTCTCTCTCTCTTTCTCTCTAGCTACTTTGGGGGGAGTGTTTTTCTTGCATGAATCTGATGCCCTGATCTCTCTCCCCCTCTCTCTTTCTACTCTCTATGAAAAGAGCTCCCAATTTACTGTGGCACCCTTGGCCTTTCTCTCTTCCAGTTCCCTTCTCCACACTACATACCTGCCATGTTCTCTCCCTCAGATTGTGTAGATTGTGCTCTTAATCTTCAGATCAATTTTCTAGGTTTTCACAATGATTTGATGTTGATCTAGCTGTGTTCTAAAGATGAGACAAGCCCAGGGTCACCCTACTACTCCACCATTTTAACTCCTTCCTTGGATGCTATATTTTGTCAAATGCTTTTTCTGCATGTACTTAGAGAATCATATGGTTCTTTTCCTTTCTTTTATTAATGTGATGTATCACATTATTGTCATTGTGGTTTTGATTTGCATATCTGTGATGATTAATGATGTGGAGCATCTTTTCACGGACCTGTTATTTTTCTATATGTTCTATTTGGAAAAATGTTGCTTCAGATATGCTCACTTATTGATTGGATTGCTTAGCTTTTTGCCATTGAATTGTATGATTTCTTTACATATTTTTGTATATTAACCGCTTATCAGATATATGATTGTCAAATATTTTCTCCCATTCCACAGGTTACCTTATCATTTTGTTGCTTGTTGTTTGCTATGCAGAAGGTTTCTATTTTGATGTAGTTTATTTTTGTTTTTGTTGCTGCTGCTTTCAAGCAGGAGGATAACATGCACGATAACATGCTTGTTTATCACCAAGTCCTATATTAAGGACATTACCGCTTATGTTTTCTTCTAGGAGTTTTATAGTTTCAGGTTTTATGTTCAAGTCTTAATCCATTTTGAGTATTTAATTTTTGTGTTGTAAGATAATGGGTCAATTTCATTCTTTTGCATGTGGTGGTCCAATTTCCCCAACAAAACTTATTGAAAAGAGAAATAGAGATTATGCTATTTAGATTGTATATTACTTTGGGAAATTATGATATTCTCTGAACTTCTATTCTTAGTTCCTCATCTATAATATGACAGTAATAATATTTAAGTTTTAAGACTTTTGTAAAAATTAAGTGAAACTATACACAAAATGCTCCTATAAAACTAGGAGATACAGCAGGGTCTTGATAAATACTAGTTTCTTTCTTGCTCAGATGTTCTGCAATAAGTTTTAATGATCCCCAGATAGTTACATGATTTATAGCATAATTGTTTTTTTCTCCCACATAATCAAATAAAAGTATGACTTATTTGACTCAAATAACTTTTATTTGACTTATTTTGACAAGCAGACTCAGAAGCCACCATATTGAGAGTTAAGAGACTTTGTTTGGGCACTGCCATTAAAAATGCTGTGTAATCTAAGACAAGTGACTCTTCCTCTTAGCTGCCATCATTATTTGTAAAAAGAGGGTGGTGAGACTGATTGTCTATAAACCCTGTTAGTGTTAACATTCTATGGAAGAGATACAATTTGGGAATATAGACTCCATCTAGTGATAGCAAAAAGTAAAAAAATAAAAAGTATTATATGCTTGAAAGTTGAATGTCAGCATTGCTGCTAGGAAAAGACTTATTTGGGTTTATGAAGTTTTGAACATTTAAGTGTTTCAAGACCCCAAGGTTATGGCCTTTAAATGGAAATGATTAATTGTTTTGTTCAAATCTGCTATAGAACTATAAAAAAGCAAATCGGTGTGTAGGATTTTTTTTTCTGATGATGCTGAATGAACTAGTTTTGTTCCAGAGGAGGCAACCTACCTTGAACCCATCTCTCAACTGATCTCATTTAACTATTCATCGATTTCATTTGTTACACTTTCAATAGATGCCAGGCAATAAGCTAAGTACTGAAGAGCAAAATGCACATGCCTCATGTTTATAATTCACCTAAAGACTAAGATAATTAACCGCTTAATAACAATAATAAGTGATAATGTGTTATGCTCATAAAGTGCAAGCTATCTATTGTCATAATTAGTAAGTGTTTAATAGGTTAGAGAAATCTGCTTAGAAGAATTTTAAAAATAAGTGGAAAATGATTGGGAGGCATGGGGAAAGCAGATCGTTTCTGTTCAAGAGATCAGTATAAATGAAGACCCCAAATACTACATTAGAAATAGCAGATTTGAGGATGTGAAAGTAGTATGAGGCAGGAAGTGTTATGCAGCCATTCTGGAAAAGTAGATGGCTCCAGAGCATTGCATGAGAAGAGACATGCCTTTGGAATGTGTCCTGCAGAAACCACTAAAAGAGACAAAACAAGACCAGATATTATTAGCAGGATCTTTCAAGCTTGGGACTGTGCAGGATGATTTAGAATAGAAGTAAAGCTAGAAGCAGATGGACAAGATAGAATGTTTCTGTGAGAAGAGGTTAAATAGGATAAGATGGTAGGATGAAGAGAGACAGACAGACAGATGTCTGTTGGGAACCACTGAGTATAAATCATGAGAATGGAAGAAAGCACATGAAGAGGAAGAGGAGGAGGATGAGAAACAGATTTCCAGTGACACCTTTCTATGCAGTCTTGTTCCTTCCCAGCAGTGCTGAACAACCCGATGACAGGTGTAACTTGGACAGACAGTTGGATTCAAACAGGCATAAGGTGTTACACACTGAAAAAGAACAGAAGAACAAAGGAGATAAGGCATTTGGCAAGAAAGTAGCTAAAACTACAGGTTATGTGTGGGGAATAAGCTTAGGAATTCCCTGAGCCTGCGCTGATAGGTTAACAAGGCATAAAGGATTAGAAAGCCATAGGATGTTCACGCCCAAGTTTGGGTAAACAAGATTAGGTAAATAAGTATAGGTGGGGGAGGGGGAGTATGGGGAGAGGCTTCAGTATAGAGAGGGCGGGGCAAAGGCCCCAGTATAGAGAAGGCAAGGAAAAAGTCCCAATATAGAATAAAGGTATATATGGTAAATAAGATCAGGTATTCAGGGCAGAAACACCCCCCAATTTACTATAGCAGAAAGCAGCTTTCACAGGAAGGACCAAATTAGGTAAACAGGTAAATAGGGATATAGACCTCTGTGGGGCGAAGTTTCCTAGAGTGGAGCTAATTAGCAAAAGAAGGGTGCCTTGTTGACCCTGAGGTAGCATGCTCTGTCTTTCTCTTCCCCTAGACCAGTTTAGGTAAACAGAGGTGGGGTGCCTCACGTCTGCTGTAAACAACCTTTTACTTGGCGCCAGGATTTTGTTTTGTATTAACTCAAACCCCTAACAACGCGTATTTTCAAAACCCCTTTTCCCTCATGCCCATGAGTTAATGTTCACAGTTTCATTTTCTCTTTGTGCATGTCCATCGCCATGTTTGTAAACCTTGTGATCCTAATAAAAATGGAGCAAGGACCCTTAATCAGGGCTCTTGTCTTCTCCTGAACATTAGCCATATCTAGCATTTTAATCCTGCTTCCCACTTTCTTGCTGGACAAGAAAGAACTCTAGACCCAGAGTCTACAACAATTATGGATTTAAAAGTAAGCTCTGTTGAAATACATACAAACAGTAAAGTGCACACACACTAGAAATATAGCTTAGTAAAGTTTTGCACACTGAACACCTGCATAACCAGGACTACAACAGTAACATGAGTTATGGAATTTAGTGAAGAGCATATGAGAGTGAGGACAGAAGAGAGAAAAGTACTAGGGACTAGAGGATAAAATGATATTCTGATATTAAAGAACTGAGGCAAAAGTTGAATGAGAGGAGGGATAGGATGTTGTGGTTACAGAAGAATGGCTACTTAAGTGTTTTATTTCAGGTTCCAAGTTTTAGTAGTAAGCTGGATGTGGTCTTAGGGGTGGGTCGCTCATTTGGTGTCATTGGACCAAGTCATTTGACAGGTTATCTGTTCAAATATTTTGCTCATCCGGGAAAACAGAAGGACTTCAGAGTCTGAAATACATACGCAGGAGTGACCTGGAGTCAACAGATAATGGCAAGGAAAGGTGGTAGAGGGTAGACCAGTGGAGACAGAGCTTAAAAGTACCAAAAGAATGAAGAAAGAAAGAGAATGAAGGACAAGGGGCCTTTAGCAACAGTAGAGTTTGAGGAGAATGTTGACCCCAGCTTCAGATTCTGTGGAGTTTGGTGTAAAGTGCAATCTCTGATTGAAAGGACTTTAAGGGAGGAGGAACATTGTGGTGGAGGTAGTTGCCGTGAAGGTGAAGGAGTGAAGGGGATTCTCTGCAGAAAGGTTGGAGCTGGGAGAGTTTGGAAACCTTTGATCGGATCTCCAGTGAATACAGGGGAGGTTGAGGCCGCAAGGACAGGGGAGGATGTGGTAAGACATTTTGTTATTTTGGTCAGGATTACTATTCACTTCCGGACATTGTTTCAGCCCCTTTGATTGTCTTATGGTAGGAATCTTGTGTCCTCTCTTACCTCGGTGGACTCTCTCTTACTTCATTCATTTTCTAAGCCTTCTTCAAAGTAATTTTCCTTTCTTCCTTTGAGAGTTGGTATTTTTTGTAAGATTCAAATTTCTTCTATCTTCTTAGTTCCACCTCTAAATTTTATTTGACTTTTAAAGCCTTGCTTGGATAAATGAGTAAATTTCAGACATTTCAGAGGAAGATCTATGAAAACTTCGTTATCTCAATGACAAAAAGAGAACCATTACCTCTCTTCAGTTTTTTGGGGGGTAATTTAGCTCCTTCCTTCTTTGCTCCCTCCCTCTTTTCCTCTCTCCTTTCCTTCCTTCCTTCCTTTCTGTATTCTTTCTTTCCTTACTCCAATTATAACATTTTGGCATAAGGACTACATTGACTTTCTGCTGTTCTCCATGAGTGGCTTATTATTTTAATTGCTACCTTATCACTCAACAAGTTAAAACTCTTACATCATTCTCTTTGCACAGTGTAAAGATCCTCCTAGCTATAAACTGCACTTGATCGAAGGTTGGAAGTTTAATTTTTGAAATTAAAAGGTGTCTACCACTAATGAATGAACTTAAATTCATGGCAAGCATTCTGGTTTGAGGGAGAAAGCAATGCTGAACTAAGTGAGGTGAATGGGCCCCTATTATCAAAATGAACCAACTGTTACAGAGGCAGGAAGATAATCTTCAATAACACTTCCTGGTTTAATTAAGCATAATAAATACACATGAAATCTAGGTTTACTCTTTCCTGTACCTTATCATTATATGATATATTCTTATTTCTAAGGGAGTATTTAAGATACTTGCATTCATGTGCTGCAGATGGCGTCTAATCTCTCAGATCTTCATGGAACATATTTATTTAACATCTAATTGAGTAAGGCACCATGCTGGATGTAATGTCAAGAAAAAATATCTCATAAGGTTATAACGTAGGAGGAGAATTATGGAAGCATTTTCACATTTCTTTTCCTCATATAATCTTACCATGGTTTTTAAATATACCTTAAGGTTTTTGTGTAACTTATTTATTGTTCTGTTTTAAATAATGGTAGAATTTAAGGAACCTAATTTTTAAAGAGTCACCACTTTAACAGATTTTGTGCATTGCTGCCTTCAAGACATCACATACATTAATACATTCATGAGTAGCATAAATAAACAAATGTAAAAGATACATATTACAGACACATTAGAAATGTGGATTTATTATAACAGAGTATAAGATTCCTGGAGAAGTTCTGTTAATATTTTTTATGTTGTTTATGTGTGGCATGGACTGTATTTTAGCTCCTTATGAAGTATTACGTGTTGTCTTATGTAAACAAGTTACTTACGTTCCTTCTGAATTTGGCCTTAAAGTTATTTAGTAAATATTGAATTATTTTAATGTGAAGATGTTTCACATTTTGAAAGCAGGTATTCTTTTCTCCCTGAGTTTTCTATTTTTCCAGGTTAAACAGTGCTGGGTTTCCCAATGGCCATTTATATGACACAGTTTATATAGCATCCTGATTGCCTTTGTCTGACCCAGAAACAAGTATAATACTTTTGATAAAATCTGATTAATGAAAAGCACAAGTTTTACTTCCCACATGTGCTATACTCAGTGATTATTATTAATGGAGTAGAACTTCTATTAATTGGCTTACTTTGTCAATACATCATCATTTGTTTATATTTTATTCATTGTCAACTAGAGCGCTTATGGTTTTACAGCTCATGTTAATAAGTAGTAACCATAACAGTTGTAGCTAATTGAGTGCTTAATACCTGACAAACACTATTTTAAACACTTTGCATGTCTAACAATTTTTATCCCTTAGTAACTTTATAAATTAGGTATGTTATTCTTTCTTCTTTAAAGATGAGGGTAAATTTAGACACTGCACAAGGCCATGGAGTTAGCAGGTGGCAGATCTGGGATTCAAAGTTGGGCAGTCTGGATCTGGGCTCACACTCTTATCTTACTTTTCCTATATGACTTGATTTACATACTCAGGAACTGTAGATGCAATTATTACTATTTTTAAATAAACATTTTATCTTGGAATAGTTTTAGGTTTACAGGAAAGTTGAAGAGAAGTAGTTTTCCATATACTGTTCATCCAGTGTTTCCTGTTTTAAGATTTTATGTAACCACTTGTAAAAACTAAGAAACCAACCTTGGTGCATTAGTATTAATTAAATGCCAGGTTTTCTCTTAATTTCATTAGTTTTTTCACTAACGTCTCTTTTCTGTCCCAGGATGCCATCTGGGATACCACATCACACTTAGCTGTTCTGGCTCCTTCGTCTTGTCTGGTCTGTGACAACTTCTCAGTCTTTCCTTGTTTCCAATGACTTTGACAGTTTTCAGGAGTGCTCATCGGGTATGTTGTAGAATCTCTCTCAATTTGGGTTGGTCTGATTTTCTGATAATTAGACTGCATTTGTGAATTTTGGGGAACAATGCCACAAAAGTGAAGTGCCCTCCTCATTACATTATACATGGGCAAATGCTATCAAAATGATTTTTTGCTGCTGATGTTAACCTCAGTTGTCTGTCCAGGTAGTCTTTACTAGGTTTCCCCACTGTAAAGTCACTTTCCCTCCCTCTTTTTCCTATATATATATATATAGGAGATTATTTCAGAGAGAGAGAGAGAGAGAGAGAGACAGCGTGAGCAGGGGAGGGTCAGAGAGAGAGGGAGACACAGAATCCAAAGCAGGCTCCAGGCTCTGAGCTAGCTAGCTGTCAGCACAGAGCCTGACACAGAGCTTGAAGCCACGAACCTTGAGATCATGACCTGAGCTGAAGTCGGACGCTTAACCAACTAAGCCACCCAGACGCTCTTCTTTTTCCTATATGTTTTATTAGAGATTTTCATTCAGTGTTTCTCAAAGTGTATTACACAAAAATACTATCTCTGTGGGAAGTTAATTGGTATTACTTGAATTAAGGTGTTCATTACCAAATAAAAGTGGAAAATATTGGTAAAACAAAAGTAAATTTTCTTTATTGCATTGCTTCTCAGAGCATTTTTAAATGCCTGTATACATTATACTTCTCCAAGAGAAAGTAATATGAAGGGTTTTCAAATTTTGTATGATATCATAATGGCTAAAGCATCACAAAGATGATCATTTTGTAAAAAACATTTTAAGAATAGCTGTTCTATCTTGCCTTCTAGTCTAAATGCAGCTCATTTAAAAAATATATAATTTATTGTCAAATTGGCTATAATACAGTGTGTAAAGTGTGCTCTTGGTTTTTGGGGTAGATTCCCATGGTTCATCGCTTCCATAAAACACCCAGTGCTCATCCCAACAAGTGCCCTCCTCAATGCCCATCACCCATTTTCTCCTTCCCCCACCCCCATCAACCCTCAGTTTGTTTTCTGTATTTAAGAGTCTCTTGTGGTTTGCCTCCCTCCCCCTTTGTTTGTAACTGTTTTTTCTCTTTCTCTTCCCCCATGGTCTGTTAAGTTTCTCAAGATCCACATATGAGTGAAAATATATGATATCTGTCCTTCTCCAACTTACTTATTTCAGTTAGCATAATACCTTCCAGTTCCATCCACGTTGCTACAAATGGCCAGATTTCATTCTTTCTCATTGCCAAGTAGTATTCCATTGTATATATTCTATTGTGTATAAACCACATCTTCTTGATCCATTCATCAGTTGATGGACATTTAGGCTCTTTTCATAATTTGGCTATCATTGGAAGTGCTGCTATAAACATTGGGGTACATGTGCTCCTATGCATCAGCACTCCTGTATCCTCTGGGTAAATTCCCAGTAATGCTATTGCTGGGTCATAGGGGAGTTCTATTTTTAATTTTTTGAGGAAGCTCCACACTGTTTTCTGAAGTGACTGCACCAGTTTGCATTCCCAGCAACAGTAAATGCAGCACATTGATGTCTTAGAAGGCATTGGCAGAGAGTCACCTGTAAAAGGGCAGCTACGGGAATTAACTATACTATTTTGTAGCATGTAAAGCAAATTATTCACAACATGTCATGTGACTTCTTCTTTAATGATTATTACTTATATTAGCATTCCAACTGAATTATTTTTTCCAAAGTTGTTTATTTATAGACCATATAGTATTACAATAGTGTCAACATAATTAAATATATTTTGGAATTGTCATTTTGGAGTTTCCATAATAGCTTGCAAAATACCCTTCATAAACTCACTGGCAACAAATTTTCATTCATAATTTCAGAAGCAATGAGTAACTCAGGGTAGGATGAATGAAGCCAGTGATCAAGGAGGGTAGATGAGTTTTCAATGAAAAAAAAAAATGCAACTGTAAAGTAAGGAAAGTGATTTTTGTGTGTGTCTTGAAAATCATTTTTGATGGTTATTTCAGGAAAAAAGTCCAAACATTTTTGTCAGGATCATGGGAATTGTTATATAACTTCTAAGGTTTGGGAGGTCTTTAAACTGGCATGTGAGACAGACTCTTAGATAAATTCACTGTTCAATTTTGACAGAGACTGACAATTCTCATGGACTGGGTGGGTAATTTGTCAAATCATACAGTTAGTAAGGGGCAGTGCCTCAATCTACTCCACCGAATCACTTAATGTACTACTGTGATTCCATCTCTTGGTGAACCATGGTACATAAGGTAAGGTCTCTTTTCTCTCCAGCTAATTCCGTCCACCCTTACTGAGTACACTGGCACCGTGGCAGGTAGAGAATCAGGCAGCAATGGAATTGCCAAACGTGAACCTGTGTGATTGGAGTTGGGTGTCGGGATAGGACTGTGTTGAGGGTAAGTGTTGGGGAAACGAAGCTATTTCTTGTGTGTATCTGGGAGAATGTTGCTGGAGTTAAGTTTCCGAACTTCCTCTGCTTTCTCTTCTAAGTTCCCATCACCCGGTGATCCCAAACATTTAATTCTAGTGATCACAGAGGCTTTCTGAGTTCACTAATTTTTAGCTATTATCTTTGAGTTTTAAAGTAACCCTTAAAAGCACAGAAGACCTCTTCATGTTTTTTACTCTCAATATTTTTTTTTGTCTATGGAGGAAGTTAATACAGCAACAAGTAATGCCATGAAATTCACTGCAACAACATAATTTCAGTGAAACCAATGTGATTTCATTCAAAGTAGGTTCATTCTGGCAGAGAGAATTACATTTTCCTCACATTTTCTTTTCCTTTCTTAAGGCATTCCTCTGCCTCTGGTCTAAAACACTTTCTCAGTTTCTTTGCAGGAGGTCTCCTTTAAAGGCCCTTTTCTGCCACAGACTATTTTTATCCCTCTCTTGTATTTTTGCATTATAGCACTGTATGGCATCTCAAATTATTCGGAATGGTAAATCCATTTAATTTAATATGGCTTCTCAGAAATACTTTTTTTCCTTCAGTTTCACTTTGTTTAGTATTAGTTTTAGTTTTTGTTTTTTTTGTAGATCATCAGGATGACTAGGACAACTTGAAATCAACGAAGAACTGTGTTCGACCTCAGGAGACCTGGGCCATGTTATTGAACCTCTCTGAGTCTCAGTTACCATGTAGAAATCTCATGGTTAACAGTGAGGTTGGCTAAGATTTTATACTCACAATATAACTCACAGACTTACAGGTTATTATTATGATTCTAGGAATCGTAGCCATGAATATGAAAGACAATTTTAAAACAATTGTTCCCTTTTGAACTATGAAAAGATAGATTGTGTGTTATTAACCAAAGATATTGTCTCATACTAGCAGAAGTATGGACTTCATGGTCCAACTTTTTCAGAGTTAGTTATTCTAAAAACAGATACTTCTCTCCCCTCCCCTAGCATTTCTATATTGATGGGTCCATTTGTTCACAGATAAATATATTATTTCCAAGAGTTTTTGGATAATTTTGTTGGATAGTTTTTAGCTATTTAAAATTTAATAATTTTTATCTATTAAAAAACTATCAGCCAGTCTTGAAATTGTCCTCAATACCCCCATGTTCAGTTATATATAATTACTTGGTGATTGTATTTCTGTAATTTATAAGCAGACCAACTAACACTCACCAGTGTTCATAGAGTAATCATTTACTAAATTACTTTAACTACAAGTCTCTTTCCTACAGATAAGTTTTTTTAAGCTTATTTATTTATTTTGAGAGTGAGTAGGGGAGAGGCAGAGAGAGAGGGAGAGAGAATCTCAAGCAGGCTCTGTGCTGTCAGAGCCCACCTTGGAATTCCAGACCAGGAACCGTGAGATCATGACCTGAGCTGAAATCAAGGGTCCCATGCTTAACCGACTGAGCCACCCAGGTGGCCCTTTGACATATAACTCTAAATAAGTTTTGTTGAGGGGATAGTTCCTTTAAGAAGAAAAAAAAAACCCTACTTCTCATGAAAACTAAAACCTAAGACTGTCAACATTTTCAGGGCAATTGCAATGGCTGTTATGTGACTATAAGCACTTTGCCATGTTTAACTGATACCCCGCTAGCATTACTTTCAGCAAAACTGCAAATTCCTGTTGAGATGTTTCTAGGGGGGTCCCTCTTAGCTGAGATCAATCCCTCAGGGTCATGAAATGGGATGTAATGAGACACACAACCATGATGCACTTTCAGGCATCTGTAAAAGCAAATTGAACACAATACCCAGACAATGGCTGACAGGCTTTGGAGGAAAAACCCATTCAGGGACACCCCGCTTACCTACAGAAAAGCAGAAAGAAGAAATTCCGACTCCACTCAGTTTCCTTATTCGGAAGTGGAAAATTGTCTTCGGTTAGTTTGTAGATGATAGTAAAGTAACAGCTCCCTTGAATTCAGTGTCACTCTGCCCTGACACGTTTAGTTCTCCATGGCACCCCCATCTCTACCCCTTTTCACTTCCTGCCTGAATTATTTAATGTTACCTGAAAAGCTATGGTGAAAATACGGACAGCCTTACTTCTGAAAGCACATTCCAGCCCATTATATTTCCTAGTTTTTGGCACAGTAGAAAGTCTGTTCCTTCCGAGGCATTTTGGTTGCTTTTGTTTATTTTTGAATAAGGGAACCAGGAGGATACTGATGGCAGACTCTGCTTCTGACTCACAATTAATGGGAGGCACAAGGACCCTTTAATTGTTTGGGCAGATTTAGTTTACAGTTTTGCTAAGATTTGTATCATTTCTAGGCTTATGAAAAACAGAGTGAAAAATATTTACGTTTTTTTCATCTGTTTGCATGTACTTGGGCATGTTTTAGTTAAAGTCATACTTTCTTGGTAAAGAGAAACAAGATGCCTAGTTTTCCCCTAAAACACCTGTCAGGATTAGTTTTGGTGGCTCTTTTTGATTCATTACCGTGTTTCTCATCATGCATGCCCATTTTCATGGGAACCCCTCTGATACCGTTATCGCCCAAAGATCAACTACCTGTGTTTGGATTTCACATCACAATTAACCTCAAACCTAGAAGAAGGTTAGCACCTAATGCCACAAAGATGCGGTTGGTTTTCTCTTCACTCTTCATTCCGCACATCTAACACATTGGTCATAGAAAAGGAATCAGCGTCTTTCTTGTTTTATATGGGAAATGTTCTGCCTTTACATTAACACTTAGGGCTTGCTGAGTCTAGGAGATAAAAGGGAATAATTTCATATGGAACGTCATGATCAAGTGATACCTAAGTATTACACTTTAAGGATTTGTTTTCATGTACTCTTTTCAGTAGATAGGAGCCAAATATCTCTTTTACATTAACTTCCATCTCTACAAATGTTTCTTGATTACCTTATTGAGCAGCATGAATTAGATAGTATTAGCTTATCTAATTTCTGTTTTTATGTGGTAGGAATTATTACAGTTTTAAATTTAAGTAACTCAAAATTAGAACTGAATTTAAAATGAGAGAGTTGAGATTTCTGGAAAATTTTTTACAGATTTTTAAAAACGTTTTTATTTATTTCTGAGAGAGAGAGAGACAGCGTGAGCAGGGGAGGGTCAGAGAGAAAGGGAGACACAAAATCTGAAACAGGCTCCAGGCTCTGAGATAGCTGTCAGCACAGAGCCTGACGTGGGGCTCCCCACGAACCGTGAGATCATGACCTTAGCCGAAGTAAGACGCTTAACCGACTGAGCGACCTAGGCATCTCTTGAGATTTCTGGAAATTTAAAGTTGAAATGAATGTTAGTTAAGCAACAATGCTCTGTAAGTGGGAAAAGAAGATCCACACTCAGACCTTTGGATTCCTTTTCTAAGATTCTTTTCCACTCTCCAGACTGAGAAACAGCTAAGGTCACTGGTGTCCAGTAAACCTAAATTTGTGGGGACCCAAAAGGAAACCTCATTCCATGTGCTTTTCTTATAGGAACCAGAGCAAGGCACATCTTCCAGTGAGACTGGAACTATGCCTGAGTAGAGATATTCTCCATCTCTTCTCACACCACAGCTCTCTAGTGAATACGGTCTACAGCTATATTTCAGTACAGGGGGAAATGATTCTACACTCATATATATATCATATATATATTCATACATATGATGTGGGCAGGTGTCCTCATGCTATTCTATGGGCTGGGTATAATTATCTGCAGGTCTTTTTATTACAGATGTGAAGATTGAGGCTTGGAGTAAGTAAGTAATTTCCCCAAGATGAGTTTCTAAAAGGAGGAGCCAAGATTGTACACATCTGTCTACTTTTATAGCTCCTCCTAACTTTATTAGCAGCTCCATCACCATAATATGCACAAGATGAGACAGAACAATAAATAGTCTTTTGCTACTATCAAGTAAAATAAAAAGTAAAAATCAAAGTGAAGTCCTATATCAGTAGCTCCTCCATTCACCTACTCTCAAATTCAGGTGATTGCAATTAATATCAACAAACTTAGGGGCATGTGGGTGGCTCAGTTGGTTGGGTCATGATCTCGTAGTTCATGGGTTCAAACCTTGCATTGGGCTCTGTGCTGACAGCTCAGAGCCTGGAGCCTGCTTCTGATTCTGTGTCATCCTCTCTCTCTGCTCCTCCCCCCCTCTCATGCTCTGTCTCTCTCTCAAAAATTAAAAAAAGAGTTTAAAAAATTTTTTAAAAAGTCAACAAACTTAGAGAAGTTAGTATTTACAAATGATTTTCAAATTTTAATTGTCATTATTTAGTCTGTATTTCTGGGCATCAGAATGATTTACTGACTTGATTATATGTGTTCCCTATGGATTATAAATTCAAGTAATTAAAGGATAAGATCAGAATAATTTTTGCTTTAAAAATTTTTTAAATGTTTATTTATTTTCAAGAGAGAGACAGAGAGCAAGCAGGGGAGGGGCAGAGAAAGTGAGACACAGAATCTGAAGCAGACCCCAGGCTCTAAGCTGTCAGCACAGAGCCCTACACAGGGCTCGAACTCACAAACCACAAGATCATGACCTGAGCCGAAGTCAGATGCTTAACCAACCAAGTCACTGAGGTTCCCAGAATATTTTTGTTTTTTTATCTATTATGCATTTTTAAATATAAATTGAAGGGAAGCAGCAGATCTATTTTGACCTACTGAATCATGGGAGTTCCCTAGGTCTATTATTATCATTAATTCATCATTTCACTGGGGACAGTTTTCATTTGGTTGGCTGAACAACACAGTATGTTTTAACTCTTCTTACCTTTCTATGGGTTTATTTTTCTCTGGGATGGTAACTTAGATCAGATGCAAGAAATCCTCTCTGGAAATAGAAGAATGTTTTTATTTATTCTAACTTGGGTATTTTGAAGTCTGTCATATTTGGAGCATTAAAATATTATGTGCTTGACCAACCAAGAATAACGACTATTCAGCTACACAAAAAATCCGTAAGGCAAACCTTATCCCTGTGGCTTTTATACAGCACACACAGTGTACTCAATATGACACAGTTCAATATGACATTTGTTTTATGTAATCAAATGAATAGCACATTTATCCAGAGAGTGCTAATGTAATAGTGCGATTATCGGCAAAGCAGAAGACTTTTATATCCATGCTATAATACAATAATGTATGTGAAATTTCAATAATGGTCTTCTCTGTCGGGAAAGGGTGGTCATTAATTGAGTTGGTTTCCCATCAGAGAGTGGTAATCATCAGTTTCCAATGATGTTGACTTTTATATGAACACAAAATACCAATTCATTCTTAATGACATTTTCAGTAATACTAGGGATATTAATTCAAATTCCTTTTTCATTTCCTAGATCTTTATATTTACCACTTAATCACTCTACTTCTGCTCTAAAGGAATATGTGCAGACCTTGAGGGAGACAGACATAAGGCAAAGACAATGCTCCAGAAGATTTACAGTCTCTTAAGGTGACATACGTCAATAGATAATTGAAATGCAGTGAGTTAAGTGCTCTGTCCACTTCTCACCTCTCTTTACTCCTCAAACCTACCATGTGATCAAAGCCACCAATAATCTCCCTAAAGCTAAACTCCATACATTTTTCTTAGTTGGCTTCCTGTAAATGTTTCCCGTTGTGAACCATTCCCACACTCTCAAACATCTCTTGGCTCCGGGTTTCCATAGCATCACTTACTCTTGTTTCTTTCCCATCTCTACAAAGACTACTTTTATCCTTTTTTAAAGAGGGGTTTTCTGTCTATCCTGCAGTGGTCTCTGGAACTTTCATGTTACTATGCACATTTGCCACTATTTCAGTTACTACCTTTGAGCTAATGTTAAATCTGAACAGCCACAGTTGTGGAGGCAGGTGGAGCCATGGGAATGGTAGACCTGGGGATAAATAAAAAAGAGAGGAGAGAGAAGGAATTTAAGGGCTAAACCCAATATACTGTGGGGGAAGGGAGGCTCCCTAAGGAGCCTCAGTCTGTGATTCGGTTGGCCCTACAATTTTAAGGTCAGAGATCACAAAGCTGCTTCCAAATCGCTTTCTCAGAGGAGTGTCTGGTGGGCTCAGTAGAGTGTGTGGCTTTTGAACTCAGAGTTGTGAGTTCGAGCCCCACGTTGGGTTTAGAGATTATTTAAAAATAAAATATTTGAAAAAAAAAAATAACCAAACTGCTTTCTCAGATATTCTTACATACTTGTACTTTGTCTGATAGTAGCTATTTTTTCCTTAAAAACGTGTTTTCCTAGGGGCGCCTGGGCGGCTCAGTCGGTTAAGCGTCTGACTTCGGCTCAGGTCAGGATCTCGCGGTTCGTGGGTTCGAGCCCCAAGTCAGGCTCTGTGCTGACAGCTAGCTCAGCGCCTGGAGCCTGTTTCAGATTCTGTATCTCCCTCTCTCTCTGACCCTCCCCTGCTCATGCTGTCTCTCTCTCTCTCTCTCTATCTCTCTCAGAAAATAAATAAAATATTTTTAAAGCCCCCCACGCTTTTCTGCTTATGAATGTTGCTCTAAAATTTAAGAATGCACAGTTCCTGGGATGCCTGGGTGGCTCATTCGGTCAGGCACCCGACTCTTCATTTTGGCTCAGGTCATGTCTCATTGTAGTGGATAGAGCCCCAAGTCAGACTGCGCTGAGTGTGGGGTCTGTTTGGGATTCTCTCTCTCTCCCTCTCTCTGGCCCTTCCCTGCTCACACTCTTGCTATCTTTCTCAAATAAATAAATAAACTTTTAAAAAATAAAACAAACAAACAAACAACAAAAAGAATACACAGTTCCTCTCTTCTCCTCCTGTCATGGACAAAGTAAAACTGTTTTTATTCTGAAAGGAAAGACATCGCAACACATATTTTTCTTTTTCACTTGAAACTTGTGCAAAATATGTCATCCAAGGTTGGTACTGAATCAGCACCTGCTGCTACAGGACAGGGAGCTACAGAAGAGCCACGTCATGCAGGCACCTCTACATGGGGGGCATCTGGAAAAGGAGTGTGTATCTGTGTATGTGTATGTGACAGGGAGACAGATAGAGAAACAGAGAGAGACAACAACAGAGATTATTTTACCCCTCATTGCAGGACTTCTCAAGCATCTCCATTTAAGTATCTCTAATGAGGAGAAGGTAAACACGTAGCCTGGGAGAGTCCATTGTTTTGTGCCCTCCTCAGATGTCAAGGTGACCGTTTCAAAGTTCTCTGAAAGATTATGTTTCATTTTGAAAAAGAAATCAAATGTATCTCACTCCCTATTTTAGCCATACTTGTTTTCATATAAAAAGAATATTTCACGTAACTTGCCAGAAAAATGCTATTGCATTAAGTCAAACGATTTCAGAAAATGGTGCCGAATTGATAAAAGCAATCCCATCTGACACGTTCACAGTCCCGGCAGTTTTGAGAACCCAGTTTCACACGAACATAAACCTACTCACGGCAACAGTTTTTATCATTGCTTTTCAAGCTTTGCTGCACTGGGGAGAAATATTCTGAAATATTCTGCCAAAAAAGCAGCAGGGTGCAATGTTTTCAGTGCCTCTTGGTGGAAATTTTGATAAGTGTATCTTCTTGTGTGTGTTATTTAGTAGATTAAAAACACTTTGATGGTACTCGTTTATTGCACTAGGTGACCATTTATTGATTTATCCCCACAAATACTGTTTCATCACCTACTATGTGCCAGGCATTGTTCTGTAACTATCAGTGAACTTGGCAATGAGTTTTTACAGGGAAGAAAGACAACCGAAGATACTACAGATTATTTTAACTCCAATGCTATAGGTTTTAATTCATGTAACTGACAATGGTGACTATATTTCCAAAATAAATCTCTTCATTCAATATTCAAACATATTTTCATCATGTTATGTGTATTGAAACCCCTTATTTATTCTTTGCAATCATGGGCTGAGATATTTACTTTTAAAATAATATCTGATAAGGAAGTCAATTTTGAGAGTTGTTCCTTGTCACAGGATGAATAGTGGTTTCATTTTTCTTATTGAGATTTTTAGTTCCAGGTCAGGGTGAGATCAACACCTCTACTCAGCCCCTCCTCCATACATTTCTGTGATCGAGCAAATTTTCAAAATCACTTCCATTTTCACTATAAGTTTAAATAAAAGTAAAAGTCATCTTCTTTGTAGTGAGATATTTCTGGTGAATGATTCAATGTCTGTCTTCCTGGGCCACACGGTCTCTTGTGAGGGCCACTGCTCTCCTGATTCAGACCAAACTGTGACCATCTATGCATATCTTCTAGTCCAAGCCTATGAGGGCTTATGAACTATCAGTTATCTAAAATCTGAGGATGAGTTTCTACAGACAGTCTCCAGGTTAGAATATTCAGGCTTGTCCTCAACTGCGTGTGTGACCTTGGATACTTGAATGAGTGGACTCACATCCTTTTGTAAAAGGGAGATCAAAACCACTTTACACTGTTGTCTTAATAATGCCGTAAGTTTCTTAGTATATAAGTGCTGAGCACACTGTCCAGCACATAGAAAGCACACATTGGTTTTAGTATTACAGAATATATTAGTCTTAAATATTTTTTAAAATGTTTTTATTTATTTTTGGGACAGAGAGAGACAGACAGAGCACAAGCAGGGGAGGGGTAGAGAGAGAGGGAGACACAGAATCCGAAGCAGGCTCCAGGCTCTGAGCTGTCAGCACAGAGCTCGGTGCAGGGTTTGAATTCATGAACCATGAGATCATGACCTGAGCCAAAGTCAGACGCTTAATCAACCGAGCCACCTGGGTGCTCCTAGAATATATTAGCCATTTTAATAATTAATTTTAAGGCAATCTCTTTCTTTATTCACACAAACTGAACATTCCAATTCTTGATAAAAACTGCTTTCCAGGGATGCCTGGGTGGCTCAGGCGGTTAAATGTCTGACTCTTGATTTTGACTCAGGTCATGATCTCCCAGTCGTGAGATCAAGCTCCTTGTCAGTCTCCATGTTGGGTGTGGAGCCAGCTTGGGAATCTCTCACTCAAAAAATTTAAAAAAAATTGCTCTTTCTTCTTTCCCCTTATTTTGTCCCACATTGTATGTTTAGAGATGATATTTGGTTAAGTAGTTCATATATCAGACCACAACATAAGACCTAAGAAGCCTGCTAAAGCAGAAAGCTGAAAGCTGAGACAGGACCAAATGGCTGGCCCCATTCTGGGAATTTTATTTTAAGGAGTTTTTAAAGTGTGTCTGAGTTGTTTATTCCCACACAACATTTGCTATGCTGCTATCTAGACACTTTGCATACTCTCTAGTTTAATTATCCCAATCTCTTGTGAGGTACACTTTATTACATGCATTTTACAGATAAAAACAAAGAATGAAACCTCAAGAGTCTTGGAGAGGTTAGTGGCTTTTTAAAGAACTTAACGTTTAGTCAATGGTTGAACCAAGATTCGAATACAGGACGTTTTGGTTTGAAGCTCTAGATATATGTTGCCCTATTAAAACAGAGCAGAGAAGTTCAGATATTTTTGACAGCACCATCACACCGACTTGATGAATTTATCCTTGTTTATTGAATTTTTTAAAAGTATTATCCTGTTGAAGACCAGTGAGAATCAAGGACAAACAATAATAAAGAAAAAATGTATCTAGGCATTTCGATCGCCATGGAAGCTCTTTGATTTGGATGAAAGTACAATTTGCCAGAGATCGTCTGGGGGTGAATTAGTTTGGAAGTTAGATTGCTAATAGGTTGATTCACTCCACTAAGCCAGCCATTTAGAGGCTGTTTTTACTGGGTTGGTTCCAAAGGCTACGGCTCTTGCCAAAGTTGACTTAAATCCTCTACCTATCATCTCGAAAGTGTTCCATAGTTAATTTAAAAAATAGCATCCATCCCTTTAAACTATAAAACAATATATGTTTATTGTAGAAAATTTCTAAAAGAAATATACAGAGAAGCATTTTTCAAAGTTATATCTAAATGATGCTCTTCAGAGATATTTCCTTCTAGTTTGTTTCAGTGCCAAGGTAACTTGTACAAAATTCAAGTCATTATATTCCCTTTCTATATAACCACTCTACCACATTCATTTTCAACATCATTCAAAGATTGATATAGTGGGTTTTAATTTTATCTTGTAATAATATTGTTTTTCTCATTTTATCCACATTCTAATTAATACTTATTGCAGCCAATTTGGAAAACTCTAAAATGCAAATAAAAATTACCAGTAATCATACCACCCCGATATAATTACAGATGATTTCTTTCCTTAGAGATTTTCCATACATTTATGTGAATTTTTTTTGGGGGGGGGTAATAATAGCTCATTTATGGCATGTGTCTTATGTACCAAAAGCTATTCTAACAACTTTCAGCCCATAGGGTATCCCTAGGACATGGATGTTATTATAATCTCCATTTGCTTTGAGAAAACTGAGGCACATAAGGTTAAGAAACTTTCCTAAGATTACATACCTAATAACAACAGAGGTGAGATTCGAACCAAGGAAGTCTGCTCCATGGCCTATACTCTTATTTCTGATATGATACTGTCTCTCTCGATTTCATAACAGATTACACGGAATAATTTAGAGACAAGCCTTAAAAGTTTAACATCACTATGTTTCATTTAATCTGAGACATCATTTATGCTGTTACACCATTATTTTATATATGACTAAGGAAGAAAAAAGCCATTAATTTGCATTGTAATATGACATTGATTATAACATACATCTTGATTTCAGAGATGTTAAAATATGGAAAAAGTGCCTTTAAGGAAATGTAAAAGCCCATATGATGAATATTTTCTGTCACCAAAAAAGCATCATTAAAAAGCATCCTTTAGGGCTACTGGGTGGCTCCGTCGGTTGAACATCTGACTCTTGATTATGGCTCACATCATGATCCCAGGATTGTGGGATCATTATACTTTATAAATAAAAAAAATAAAAATAAACACATTCTTTTTAAAAAAAAATCCTTTAAAAGTATCATATAGCATTTCATCATATGCATATACTCCAATTTATTAGTCAATCCCTTAGTTTTTACCTTTTTTTCCCCAGCTAAAAATAATGCTGTAATTGTGAATAATACTCTGTGCACCTAACTAGTTTTGCACATCTTCTAACAGTTTCTTAGAATAAGTTTTGGTTGTATAATTTTTTGCCAGAAATGTCAATATTTTACTATTTTTCATATTGTGAATTTGGGGGAGGAGATTTTACTAGTTATCATTCTCTTCAACATACATGTACTCACTTTACCTTATTTTTATGGTGGGGTTTTTCATTTCATTTGAACATTTTCATCTTCTCTTGATAAGCTCAAGTGGTCTCTCCAAAGCCTTAAAATGAATGCATTCTAGAGTTTACACTGGAGGATAGTGAAGAAATATCTTAAATTAATATTTTAAAAAATATATAGTCTAAACTACATTGTGAAGAAAGAAAAAAAAAAAGGATCAGTTAATTGAAATCCCATGCCCAGTTTTCAAACTTTATCATGGCTTACACACTTTCTTTTTTTTTAATGTATACTTTATTTGTTTGTTTGTTTATTTGTTTGTTTTTTTAGAAAGAGAGCATGCACGAATGGGAGAGAGAGAATTTTAAGTAGACTTTACATTCATTGTGGAGCTTAACTCCAGGCTCAATCCCACGACGCTGGCATCATGACCTTAGCCGAAATCAAAAGTCAGACACCCAAAAGACTGGGTCACCCAGGTGCTCCTATTGACCCTTATTTTAGAAGCCAGTTCATTTGCTGAACACTTTGAATCAGTCTAGACTCTATTTTGTTTTGCTATTGCACATAAAGCTTAAGTTATCTCCTCTGACTTAGAAGGACTCAACTTCCAACATCAGTCCCTTCTGTAGATCTTGTTGGAACCTGGTTTTAGGCTTTTCGAGGTGGGTCTAGAGTAGGTCTTATTAGGACATGACTCTTATCTCTAAGCTGTGGTATTTCTGATGTTTCATCCCTGTAGCTTCGGTTAACAAACTCTCGCCATACTGGTGGGACCAAACTCCAATTGTTCTACGGAGCGGCAGTTTCTGTAGCACAGAATCTTGTAACGCTCTTCTACTCTCAAACACAAAGAAACCAGAGTTTCCTCTGCCCTGTATGGCCTCCCCCTAAACAGAGAACCCAGCTTCCAGCCGTGGACTCATGGAAGGCCCATTTCTTCAACATGGACTTCATGACTGTGAATGGCAGTCATTAAATTCCATTCTCTGCCTCCTCAGCTCATGCTCTGCTAGGACTCCAGCTCTTTGTGCTGTGACAGGAAATTGTCCCCAGGCAGAAAGTGGGGGCAATAGTGGAGTTACCTTGTGGATTTCACTGCTTTCTGGGATGGCTGTTTGCTCTCTGCAACAGAGACTGCATATATGTTGTCCAGTTTTATAGCTGCTTACCATGAGAGATCTAGTTCCATACCAATTAGTCCATCATGAATGGATATTTTCTGCAAAGGCTAATTTTACATTTCTTCTCAAATATACTCGTATTTCTCTAGGAGACACGGGGGATAGGATTAGGAGTAACTTATGTAAATTTACAGTCATACTTTTTTTTTTTTTAGCACATTTATTAGCACCTACCATGAGTTACTGTCAGGGAATGTAGAAGAATAATAGATAGGTATTCACAGTGACAAAGTGTTTTAGGACTTAATGTGTATCCCCTAAAGACCTGGTCATGGTAAGTCTTAGTTCAGAGCCACTCATTCTGTTCACTTACTCCCTTGATGTTAGAATCTTCACCACACCATCCTATAGCAACTGGTTACTAACCTTTGTTTGATTATTTCCAGCGACAGGGAACTCAATACCTTCTACAGCAGCCAGATTTTTTTAGGTTTATTTATTTAGTTTGAGAGAGACAGATCATGTGTGCAGAGGCAGGGGACAGAGAGAGAGAGAGAGAGAGAGAGGAGAGACAGAATCTCTAGTGGTCCCTGATGCTCCATCTCATGAACCGTGAGATCATGACCTGTGCTGAAATCAAGAGTCAGAGGCTTAACTGACTGAGCCACTCAGGTGCCCCTAGAGCAGCTTTTTTTCTGTCTTTGGATGGAAAAATTGAAAGCCAGATAAGGTTTCATTTTGTTGAACTGAACTCTGTCTCAGAAAGCCATCCCTCAGCTACCTTAGTTTTATTGGCTACCAATGACCAGTAAGACTCATCTTTCACGACAGCTCTTCGCATATTAGCAGACAAGGATACTGCCCCTGCTGAGTCTGCTGTTGGTTGTGAAACTGTTCCCAGGAAGAATATGGAGACGACTGTGGATTTTCTTCTTTCTGGAACTGTAGACTTCTATGATCTGTCGTTTGCTTCCTGAAAACTATTATTTTGTATATTTCATCCAGTTTTATAGTTGCTTAGTGTGGAAAGTCTGAGTATCAGTTCCTACATCATGTGGGATTAACATGTTTTACAAAGTCTGATTTTGCATTTTTGAGAACTTGAGTGGTGGTCTCAGACCTTGGAATCATCCCAGTGTCAGTGAGTCTTTATTAACTTAGTAAGTGCCTTTAAAATCTCTAGGAGGTAGGTGTAATTTTGTCCTCATTTTACATAGGAGGAATCTGAGGCACAGAGAGGTTAAGAGGTTACCCAGCCAGATAAGGAACATTTCTTGGCTTTATAGACTGAAAAGTAATGTGCATTCAGTGTGGATTTCTTTTTATTATCTCTTTTGCTGAGTGAAAGTCTGATTACTCTTTGGCCTTTTGATAGCTCTGGGAAGCTTCTATCTGATATCTCATACCCTTCATCATTAAAAACATAAAATTATAAAATCATTTCATTACAAATTACTCATAGAGAATAGAGCCGATTACAATTTGAAACCAGAAACCACTTTTGGGGATTATAAACCTCTGTACTGGGAACGTCCAGTCCAAAGAGCCACGAGTTTTTGTCTGTTTTGTTCAGTGCGATACCCTCACACTTAGAAAGAGGAGCTGGAAGGAAATGTGCACTTCATACATACTTGTTGAACAAATAAAATTTTATATTTTATTCAATTTCCTTGAAAATAGGACCACATTTTCAGCCTTCTATTACTAAAAGTCTATGTTTATCTTGCAATTACAAAGGATAACTGTATTCCAAATTTTTCACCACAAGAATACCTTCTGAAACTAGTGATTTTTTGCCTTGTGTCCTCCTCCATGCTGGGCATAGAGTCTGCTTAAGAGTCTCCCTTCCTCTCTCTCTCTCTCCCTCTTTCTCTCCCTCTGCCCCTCCTCTGTTCACACGCATGCTTGTGCTGTCAATAAACAAACAAACAAATAAATAAAATAAAACTAGTGACTATTTCTGTTTTTTCATTTACTCCTTTTTATACATTCTTGCCTCATACAAAGGTTACCTCTCATGTCAGAAGGTGTCAATAACAAGGTTTGGTTTGACAACAACTTGGTATGGGTAGTTATTAGAGGCATCCCATTGCTTTGACATCATAGTAATACAGATGCAGAAGTAGGTGTGTTTGGGTACAGCATGTCTACAAGAAAGACCCTTCCTTTAACAAATTAGCCTCTTTGACAGTTCTGGACTACAAAGATGAAGAGTACATTATTAAAATTATTTACATATTTTTTTAACCAAAGAACGATTGCACTTGAGTAAGTTTTTCTCCTATATGCCATCTCTTTCCACTTCAGTTTTCATATTTTATCATTGATCCATGGAGCTCACTAGTGTGACTTCTTACTGAAATCTAATTTTAGTGACATGAAATGCCAAAGGCTTCATCCCTCAGAGATTAAATTTACCCAGAGCATATTCCATGCAGTCACCAAAGGGAAAGCTTTGAAATATGGTCACATGTGATCTTTTGTACTTGGGAAAACTGGCCAATCCATCCCAGCATGACAGAGGAGAATGGCAAGTAAGGCGAACAATGTGCCTTTGTGCATTTATTCTGGTAAGAGTTGGGAATCTTGCAAAAATAGAAATACACAGCAATTTTCAGATCCTGGACCACCAGTTGTGGATGCTATCTTTTTCTTAAAGGTAGCTTTTCTCTTTCTTCTTTTTTAAAAGCATTAATTGAGGTATAATTAGTATACAGAAAGCTTCACACATTCAAAGTCCACAATCTGAGTTGTCCAGATGCAAGTAGGATACTGAAACCATCAACAGAGTCAAGGTCATGAACACACTGTTAGTAGTTTTTCTTTAACTTTTTGTCTTGGTGGGAGGAATGTTCTTTGGTTAGTCATTAGTAAGGAGTAAGGGTTGCAAATGGCCAAAGACCAAGCAAAAGCTGCTTAGTCAGTAAGAAGACGACATAAAAGATGAGATGTTTCTGCTTAACAGCAGAGGGATCTCACAAGACAGTTTAGAAAAAAAGTTTCTCATCCAGGAAACAGAATATCTGTTGTGAAAAATTGTATACAACTTTATGCCCTTTTATTGCATGAGGTAAATAAGAAGATATGCCAAAGAAGCAGAGAAGAAAACTCTCAGATACAACTGGCCTCATTGGAATAAACAATGAAATCAAAGCAACAGCAATCACCTGTCTTTCTGAGGACAGAAAGGTGACAATCTCTTTTACCATGACAGCCTTTTGTTAGCTAGTGTTCTGTCGTTATTACCCTTTTCCACCTTGCACTCATTTTGTAGAAGTTGCATAAAGACAGCAGGTGGAGTGTCCAGGGTTTATACTGAAGGATTGGATGAACTTTGGAACCCTCCTTGGCTCCTCTCTCTCCACCTCACACCAATGAAACCTCACGGGTGTAACTCAGGTCTGATCACAGCTTAGCATCACCATTGCCGCGAAAGGGTGCATCACCATTTTTCACCCAGGTTCTGTGCTAGCCTCTTTGAAGATCTCTCTGTTTCCACTCTTTCTGTACAATCTACGTTTTTCCCCCAAGTTTTGTTTAGATTCAAGTTAGTTAACATACAGTAGTATTGGTTTCAGGAGTAGAATTTAGTGATTCATCACTTACATATAATACCCAGAGCTCATCACAAGTGCCTTCCTTAATGCCCATCACCCATTTAGCCCATGTCTCCACCCACCTCCCCTCCAGTGACCCTCGGTTTGTTCTTGTACAATCTATATTCAATGCATCAGTTGGAAAGCCTTTGGATAAGTGAAACAAATCACATCACTTCTCTGCTCAAACTCTGTAGTGGTTCTGCTTCACCCAGAGTAGAATCCAGACTCTATAGGAGGGGACTTTGTGTACCCTCCTGTGGCACACAAAGTCTCAGCCCAGGGGATCTGGTCTTGGTTATTACTCTGATCTCATCTCCTACCCTCTCTTCTACAATCATTACACACCAAACCCATGGCCTTCTTGCTTCTTGACCATATAAGGCACTTTTCTACCTCAAGGTCTTTACTCTAGCTGTCCTTTTTGCCTGTAATGCTCTTTTCCCAGACGCCCACCCAGTAGATGTCTTCTGAAAGTCAAATCTTTGCTCCAACCTCAACTTCTCAATGAGGACTTCCCTTCCACCCTAGTTAATATTGGAACCTATCTCTCATCCTCTACCCTGCGTTTCCTGTACCCCAAATCCTTTTTTAAGTAGGTATCACTTTTTACCATACTGTATATTTTTTATTATATTTACTGCCATCATTAGTCTCTACTCTGTAACTGCTTCTTCCCCCAACCAAACATAAACTTCATAAAGGGCAGAGAATTTGTTTGCTAAAGACCTAGAACTATACTTGGTCATAATAAGGTCTCAATAAATGTTTGTCGAATGAGTAGATAAAAGTAATCTGGTTTTCTGAGTAAATTGAATGCTATGGCTGCTATTTAAAGTTTCTTATCTCTTGGGATGCATGTTCTGCCACCATTCCCATGGTGGGAGCCATTTTCATGAACACAGCCTTGGCAGAGTACCGTGTCGCTGAGACCATCTGTATGTTATAGCTGGAGATAGCTGCTGGTTCCAGGATTCAGATGAAATGAGACAGCCTTCCTCAAGCCAAAGCAAGAACTGTGGAACCGTTTTTCTCAGTGGGCTGTTAAGCCTGAACACTGGGTTCCCCAGAGCACCCTTAAACAGACCACACTACTTGGGCAAGATTTTGAAAAACCAAAAAGTTTGACCAAATTTGAGAACATTAACATAAGAATCCAGATCTTCAATCTGGAAATGAGGCTTGGCTTGGGATATAGAGCACGGCCCACCTTGGCTATGCCCACAGCACAGGGAGATCAGACCCAAAAGAGTGAGTTGCAACGCTTCGTTTGAGAAGGGACTGGGGCGCTGCCACTTTTCTCCCCACAACCACCAAGGTGGGACCTCAGGGAGTGGGCCCGCGGGACTGCACACAATGGAGGCTAAAACCTGCCTACACCAAACCACGGCCATCCCTGCTAGAGAGCTGCCTTTTTTTTTTTTTTAACTGGAGCCCACGCAAGACGAACACAGATGCACTGCCCTGTTAATTCTGGTCACTGGCTTGCTTAAACAGTCACATTTAATCCATTCTCTAGATGTGTAGTCTACACCTCCACCACTACCTTTTTATCTCTCTCTCTCTCGCTCCTGGAGTAATCAGACTATATAGTTTCTCTGAGTAGCATTCATTTCTTTCACCTCACCTGTAACTAAACTCCCCTCTTTCTCTCTCTGAATTAAGCCTCTTAGTTTCTCAGCCTGTTCATTTCATTTCCAATTTCGCCTCCTCCCCCCAGCCCTGTCATTTCTTTCTTTGTATATGCTCTTCCATCAGCACTGCATACACCCGGCTCTTTATTTGTAGCTGGGAATTCTGGTTCTATGCTTTAGACTGTCCTTTGTCCGTTGGGGTTTTTTTTTTTTTTATGTATTTTTATTTTTATTATTTGTCTTCCCTCTTTCCTCTTTTTTTTTAAACTTTATTTCGTGTGTGTGTGTGTGTGTGTGTGTGTGTGTGTGTGTGTCCCTTCCTTTTTTCTTTTTCTTTTTCCCTTTTGGTTTGTGTCTTTTTTGGATTTGTCTGTGCGTTTGTGTGTCTTTGTTCCCTGTGTGTTTGTCTGTTTTCTTTTCCAGGGCTACCTCAAGAAACAAGCCAAAGTACACATGGTGGAGAGTCTCAAATACCACTACGAGTAGGGAAATAAAATAACCAAGGTCACAACAAGAAAGACAAAGGGTCACAACAAGAGTGACAAAGAGACACTATTCAAAGAACACTTCCTGAAAAGACAGGCCCTAGACAGTCAAAGAGCCTTCTTTGGTACAGCAGCACTTGCAGGTGCAGAGCTTGCAAGCTTTTAAAACTAACAAGAGATAGAAAGCTAGCCAAAATGACAAAAGGGAAGAACTCTCTTCCAAAGAAATTCCGGGAAGAAATGACGGCTAAACAACTGATCAAAACAGATATAAGCAACATAACTGAACAAGAATTTAGAACAATAGTCATAAAACTAATCGCTGGGCTTGAAAAAGGTATGGAAGATATCAGAGAAACTATTGCTAAAAAGACTGAGGAGCTTAAAAATAGTTGTGATGAATTAAAAAATGCTATAAATGACATGCTTAATAAAATGGAGGTGTCCAATGCACTGATTGAAGAGGTAGAAAGGAGAATAAGTGATTTAGAAGACACAATTATAGAAAAAGAGGCAGCTGAGAAAAAGGGGGATAAACTGATCCAGAAACACAAAAGGAGAATTCAAGAGCTCAGCTATACAATCAAACGGAATAATATCCATATCATAGGAATTCCAGAAGAGGAAGAGAGAGGGAAAGGCACTGAAGGAGTCCTGGAACAAATTATAGCAGAGAACTTTTGCAATCTGGGGAAGGAAACAGACATTGAAATCCAAGAGACACAGAGAATTCCCCTCAGACATAACTTGAATCAATCTTCTGCATGACATATCATAATGAAACTGCAAAATATAAGGACAAAGAGAATTCTGAAAGCAGCTAGGGAGAAAAGGGCCCTAACATACAAAGGGAAACCTATCAGAGTGGTGACAGACCTATCTACTGAAACTTGGCAGACCAGAAAGGAATGGCAGGAGATCCTCAATGTGATGAACAGTAAAAATATGCAGCCAAGAATCCTCTATCCAGCAAGCCTGTCATTCAAAATAGAAGGAGAGATAAAAACCTTTCCAAACAAACAGAAATTGAAAGAATTTGTCACCACTACACCAGTCCTAAAAGAAATCCTGAGGGGGACTCTATGAGTGAAATGTTGGAAGGAATGTAAGCTACCAAAAACACCACCACAAGTATGAATCCTAAAAAGGACACAATGACTTTAAACCCATATTTTTCAATAATAACACTGAAGGTAAATGGGCTAAATGCCCCAATCAAAAGACATAGGGTAACAGAAGGGGTAAGAAAACAAAATCCATCTATATGCTGTCTATAAGAAACTCATGTTAGACATGAGGACACTTTCAGATTGAAAGTAAGGGGATGGAGAAATATATATCACTCTACTGGAAGTCAAAAGAAAGCTGGAGTAGCTATACTTATATCAGACAAATTGGACTTTAGGTAAAAGCAGTAACAAGGGATGAAGAAGGGCATTATATAATAATTACAGGGTCTATCCATCAGGAAGAGCTAATAATTATAAATGTTTATGCACCGAACATGAGAGCACCTAAATACATACAACAATTAATCACAAACAGAAACAATCTTATGGATAAGAATGTGCTAATAGCAGGGGACTTTAATACTCCAGTTACAGCAATGGATAGATCAACTAGACAGAAAATCACTAAAGAAACAATGGACGTGAATGACACATTGGACCAGATAGATTTGATAGATATATTTAGAACTCTACATTCTGAGGCCACGGAATTTACTTTCTTCTCAAATATGCATGGCCCATTCTCCAAGATAGATCACGTACTGGGACATAAAGCAGCCCTCAATAAATATAAAAGAATTGAGATCATACCATGCATGCTTTCAAATCACAATGCTATGAAACTTGAAATCAATCTCAGGAAGAAGTCTAGAAAACCTCCAAGAACATGGAGGTTAAAGAACACCCTATGAAAGAATGAATGGGCCAATTAGGCAACTAGAGAAGAAATTAAAAAATATATGGAAACAAATGAAAATGAAAATACAACAATCCAAACTCTATGGGATGCAGCAAAGGCAGTCCTAAGAGGAAAGTATATTGCACTCCAGACCTATTTCAAGAAATTAGAAAAAGCACAAGTCCAAAATCTAACAGTGCATCTAAAGGAACTAGAGGGAGAGCAACAAGAGCACCCCAAACCCAGTAGGAGAAGAGATATAATAAAAATCAAGGCAGAAATAAACAATAAAGAAACAGTTGAACAGATCAATGAAACCAAGAGTTAGTTCTTTGAAAAAATAAACAAAATTGACAAACCTCTAGCCAGATTTCTCAAAAAGAAAAGAATAGACAAAATCATGAATGAAAATAGACTTATTACAACCAACTTCTCAGAAATACAAGCAATTATCAGGGAATACTATGAAAAATTAGATGCCAACAACCTGGATAACTTAGAAGAAATGGACAAATTCCTAAACACATACTACCAAAATTCACAGGGGAAGAGATAGAAAATCTGAACAGACCCATAACTAGTGAAGAAATTGAATCAGTTTTCAAATCAGGGCCCAACAAATAAGAGCCCTGGACCTGATGGCTTCCCCGCGGAATTCTACCACACATTTAAAATAGAATTAATACTCATTCTTTTCAAGCTATTCCAAAAAAAATAGAAATCGAAGGAAAACTTCTGGACTCATTTTACGAAACCGGCATCACTTTGATTCCCAAGTCAGACAGAGACCCAGCAAAAAAAGAGAACTACAGGCCAATATCCTTGATGAATACAGATGCAAAAATCCTCAACAAGATACTTGCAAATAGAATCCAACAGCACATAAAAAGAATTATCCACCAAGATGAAGCAGGATTCATTCCGGGGTTACAGGGCTAGTTCAATATCCACAAATCAATTAATTTGATACATCACATTAACAAAAGAAAAGATAAAACCCATATGATCCTGTCGATAAATGCAGAAAAAGTATTTGACAAGATACAGCATCCCTTCTTAATAAAGACTCTAGAGAAAGTCGGGATAGAAGGAACTTACTTAAACATCATAAAAGCCATCTATGAAAAGCCCTCAGCTAACATCATCCTCAATGAGGAAAAACTGAGAGCTTTCCCCCTGAAATCAGGGACACGACAGGGATGTCCACTCTCACCACTGTTGTTTAACATAGTGCTGGAAGTCCTAGCATCAGCCATCAGATACCAAAAGGAAATCAAAGGCATCAGAGTTGGTAAAGAAGAAGTCAAACTTTCACTTTTTGCAGACAACATGATACCCTACATAGAAAACCCAACAGACTCCGCCAGAAGCCTACTAGAACTGATCCATGAATTCAGCAAAGTTGCAGGATACATACAGAAATCGGTTTTGCACTTTTATACACCAACAATGAAGCAACAGAAAGAGAAATCAAGAAACTGATCCCATTCACAATTGCAAAAAAACATAAAATACCTAGGAATAAACCTAATGAAAGATATAGGAGATCTGTATGATGAAAACTATTAAAAAACTTATGAAGCAAATTGAAGAAGACACAAGGAAATGGGAAAACATTCCATGCTCCTGGGTCAGAAGAAAAAAATATTGTTAAAATGTCATTACTACCCAAAGCAATCTACATATTCATGCAATCCTAATCAAAATTGCACCAGCATACTTCTCAAAACTGGAACAAACTATCCTCAAATTTGTATGGAACCGCAAAAGACCCCGAATTGCCAAAGTAACATTGAAGAAGAAAACCAAAATGGGAGGCATCACCATCCTAGACGTTAGCCTCTATTACAAAGCTGTCATCATCAAAACAGTATGGTATTGGCAAGAAACCAGACACATAGGCCAATGGAATCGAATAGAGAACTCAGAATTGGACCCACAAATGTACTGCCAACTAATCTTTGGCAAAGCAGGAGCCAGTATCCAATGGAAAAAAGACAGCCTCTTTTTTTTTTAATTTTTTTTTTATTTATTTCTAGGAGAGAGAGAGAGAGAGACAGCGTGAACAGGGGAGGGCCAGAGAGAGAGGGAGTCACAGACTGAAACAGGCTCCAGGCTCTGAGCTCGCAGTCAGCACAGAGCCCGACGCGGGGCTCAAACCCATGAACCGCGAGATCATGACCTAAGCGAAAGTCGGATGTTAACTGACTAAGCACCAGGTGCTCTAAAAGATAGCTCTCTTTAACAGATGCCTTGGTGCTGGGAGAACTGGACAGCAACATGCAGAAGAATGAAACTAGATCATTTTTCTCACACCATGCACAAAAATAAACTCAAAATGGATAAGGACCTGAACGTGAGACAGGAAACCATCAAAATCCTAAGGAGTAAAGAGAAACAACCTCCTTGACCTGAACTGCAGTAATTTTTTTTACTTTGACACATCCTTCAAAAGTTAAAGAATCAAGAGTAAAAATAAACTATTGGGACCTCATCAAAATTAAAAGCTTCTGCATGGCAAAGGAAATAATTAATAAACTAATAGGCAACTGACAATGGAAAAAGATAGTCGTAAATGACATATCAGATAAAGGGGTAGTATCCAAAGTCTGTAAAGAACTCACCAAACCACACACAATCTGCAGCAACACAAACAACCCAGTGAAGAAATGGGCAGAAGACATGAACAGACACTTCTCCAAAGAGAACATCCAGATGGCCAGCAGACACATGAAATGCTGCTCAGTCCCTCCTCATCATCAGGGAAATACAAATCAAAACCACACTGAGATACCATCTCACGCCAGTCAGAGTGGCTAAAATGGGCAAATCAGAGAACTCTAGATGCTGGTGAGGATATGGAGAAACGGGCACCCTCCTACACTGTTGGTGGGAATGTAAACTGGTACAGCCCCTCTGGAAAACAGGGTGGAGGTTCCTCAGGAAACTAACAATAGAACTCCCCTATGACCCAGCAATAGCACTGCTAGGAATTTACCCAAGGGATACAGAAATGTTGATGCATAGGAGCACATGTACCCCAAAGTTCATAGCAGCACTCTCAGCAATAGCCAAAACATGGAAAGAGCCTAAGTGTCCATCAACAGACAAATGGATCAAGAAGATGTGGTTTATCTATACGATGGAATACTACATGGCAATGAGAAAGCATGAAATCTGGCCATGTGTAGCAACATGGATGGAACTTGAGGGTGTTATGCTGAGTGAAATAAGTCAGGCAGAAAAGGACAGATACCATGTTTGCATGTATAGGAGGATTAGGAGGAACTTAACAGAGGACCATAGGGGAGAAGAAGGGGAAGAATAGTGGGGGAAAGGGAGGGTGGCAAACTATGAGAGACTCTTGAATGCCGAGAACAAACTGAGGGCTGATGGGGGTGTGGGAGGGGAAGGGTGGTAATGGGCATGGAGGAGGGCACTTGTGGGCATGAGCACCGGATGTTATATGGAAACCAACTTGACAATAAACTACTAAAATAAATACATAAATAAATAAATAAATAAGCACAAAAATAAAAAACAAATATTCTTATCAAGCACTTCAACATTATTTTAAATTGGATTTTTGAATACACAACACAAACACAAGGCACAAAGGATATATAGTAAAATTAAGTCTCCTTCACACCTCTCCTTGGGTAATCTTTTGAGAGAAAACAAATTACTAGTTTTTTTTATATGTCTTTTCAAAGGTATTCTATACATTTAGAGGTCTATAGGCATTTATAGCCTTTTATATTAACATAAATTGTAACATTTTATTTATCTTGCTTTTGATATGTAACAATATATCTTGGTGATTATGTTATAATACACAGAGGAACTCTCTTGCTCTTTAAAAATTAAAAAAATGTTTATTTTTGAGAGACATAGAGACAGAGCATGAGCAGAGGAGGCACAGAGAGAGGGAGACACAAAATCTGAAGTAGGTTCCAGGCTCTGAGCTGAGCACAGGGCCCAATGTGGGGCTTGAACCCACGGACCGTGAGATCATGACTTCAGCCAAAGCAGACGTTTAACCGACTGAGCCACCCGGGCACCCCTCACTTGCTCTTTTTAACAACTCCATCATAATCTATTTATTTATGTACAATTGGGTAGATATTGTTTGCTCTTACATTTAATAGCTGTAATGACTGCCATGTGCCAGAGTCAGCATAGCTGATACAGTTCTAGAGAAGGGATTGCTGGATCAAAGAATATATGCATTTTAATTTTGAAATATACTGCCACATATTCCTCCCTGGAAATGTTACCAATGACCACTTTCTCCAAAAATGTATGAGGATTTTTATACTATGCTTCATGCTGTGTAATGAGAAAATTTTTTCTTTATGTTTTTCAAATCAATATGGCCAATAGTGGAAAAAGACCCACTACAAATATTACAAAAGGTATAAAGTGGTATATAAAAGCTCTTGAGTCTTTCAGAATCTTCCTTTACAAGCTCCAAAGGTAATCATGGTTCATAGCATTTTGCATATATTTTCAATACGTACATATGAATTAATTACATATGTATAAAACTCTTTACTACACAAGTGTAAATACAATGTAATAATGCTCTGTGACATTCGTTTGACAATATATCATGGGCAACATTACAGTTAATACATATAATGCTGCTTTATTATTTTTTATTATTATACAGTAGAATATGTACCATGGTTTCTTTAACCTAGTCTGTACAGATGGAAGTTTAACACATTTTCATTTATTTATTTATTCATTTATTTCAAAATATTTATTTATTTTGAGAGAGAATTGTGTGTGCACCTGCACATGCTTGTGAGTGGGGGAGGGGAAGAGAGAGAGGAATTCTGAGACTTCTCAGAATGCCATGTGTAGCAAACTCAGTACATTTCAGGTCTCTGGAGAGGCCTGCATTACAATTGGCTGCCTAGAAGGAGGTGGCGCTACTGAGGTTAATGGAGAACTTGGTTGCTTGTAAAATTTTGTACACGTAGGTTACCATCCTACTAAAAACGTTTCCCATATGTGTCCTCAATTCTTCGTTGTGACTCAGAGTTGCTATTATACCAAATGAATTGTCATGAATTTTGTTTGCATTATTGTGATCATCCTTAAACATCTTTGCATGGTGCCTAAACTCAGGAGACGCAATTATTTACATATATTTTCAATCTATTCAGAAAGGATATATACATGGTAATCCAACAGCTCATGTATTCTATGGTGTCGATAGGAAAGCTGGGCAAACATAATACAATGGTTTGCTAGTTGATTGCAACTATACAACGGAGTGAACTACAAAATAAATTACTTCTTATAAAGATTTAAAGGTTGGCAGGAACGAAATCCAGAGAAGTTGTGGTTGTTATTTTGTTTTCCCAGAGGTAAGTAACCTATTTATTTAGTGTTTGTGCCTAACCTGTTTTATCTGTCAAATGATTTCCCTTTGTTTACTTTGGAAATTGTTTTCTTCCACCATTTTATAGGGAACAGCTAGCTATTTAAAGCACCCTACTTTGTAGATTCTAGACGCTAAGGCATTGCTCATGACAACTTAACAGGGCAGTTAGTTATTTCAATACCAGGCCAGAGAATGGAGACCACAAGCAATTATAAAGCACAGTCACCTTCTTATGCTGAAGATTGGGCAGCAATGGAATCGAGCTAGCCAGAAGGCAAGCATGTTTGGTATTCTGATAAGACCCCAGGTTCCAGCAAAGGCAGGGGTCAAGATCAAATGAGGTGAAGCAGGAGGACCTATGGCTTAAGTCTAAGGCAGTGCTTCCCAAGTTCGAATGATCATAGAATTGTATGACGATGTTTGTGGATTAACAATTCCAAGATCTCACTTTGAGACTCCAATTGAGAAGTCGGGGGCAGAGGGAGGGGCAGCCAGGAATCTACATTTTCACAAAGGATCCTGCGGCAGATAGTTTAGCTCCTGCCTGTTGAGACACAGACAACTGGAATGTTGTCTCAGTCTAGGGGTCAGAGATTTAAGCGGAACATCACTGGTGGGCAGGGGCGCTGTGCTCCACTTCTAGGCAGAGGGTGCTTCTTTCGTTTTGCTGAATTTGCCTGGAGGGTAAATTATCCTTGCACATGAATCTGAGCATATGAATCTCTCATGGAGAGACAGAGATTCATAGGAGAGCGCACATCTTACACCAGACAAAAGTTTTGTCGAATTAATAGTTCTATTTTAGTTGTGCTACTGTCCTTTGACATTTGTAACCTGGATTCAGATCTGACCTTTGACAGCTTGTATAGTGTTCACTTTTATGCAGTTTTTCCTGTTTAGGAAGTTATTTTGGCTTTACATTTAAATTCTTCCCACCCCAAGGGTCCCCGGGTGGCTCAGCGGGTTAAGCAGCTGGCTCTTGACTACAGCTCAGGTCACGATCTCATGGTTTGTGAGTTCAAGTCTGCGCCTGGCTCTGCGCTGACAGCTCATGGCCCGCTTTGGATTTTCTCTCACTCTCTCTCTCTTCCCCTCCCCTGCTCACATGTTCTGTGTCCGTATTTGTCTCTCTCAAAATAAATAAATGAACTTTAAAACTAAATAAGAATAAATAAAAAAAATTAAAACAAATCATTTCCACCTGAGCCTCCAGTTGAACAGGTTCTATATGTCTTCCATTTTTTCATTCTCTTCCCCATGAAAATTCGTTTTCTCAGTAGGAATTGTGAATGATTTTCAATCAGACAATCTAAAGAATTCTGGTTTTCATGGGTTTATGATCGGCCTTAAGCAGGGGGTCGAATCTCAAATGCATCAAACATTGTGGGGAAGAGCGTATGCAGGGAACAGCAATGTGAATCAAAAGGGAGTCACTTCAAGCTGACAAGTGTACCACATGCTTCAAAACATCAAAAATTCAAAACAAAGCATCGTGTTGTCAAAACAGAGCAGGTCTTCAGACCAAATATTTTTTTTCTTACAAATAGTTTACTGTCAAATTGGTTTCCATATAACACCCAGTGCTCATTCCCACAAGTGCCCTCCTCCATGCCCCTCTCCCCACCCCCTACATCCATCAGCCCTCAGTTTGTTTCTCAGCATTCAAGAGTCTCTCATGGTTTGCCTCTCTCCCTTTCCCCCACCATTTCCCCCCTTCTTCTCCCCCATGGTCCTCAGTTAAGTTCCTCCTAATCCTCCTATACTTGCAAACATATGATATTTGTCCTTCTCTGCCTGACTTATTTCGCTCAGCATAACACCCTCAAGGTCCATCCATGTTGCTACACATGGCCAGATTTCATTGTTTCTCATTGCCATGTAGTATTCCATGGTATAGATAAACCACACCTTCTTGATCCATTCATCTGTTGATGGACACTTAGGCTCTTTCCATGTTTTAGCTATTGTTGAGAGTGCTGCTATGAACATTGGGGTACATGTGCTCCTATGCATCAGCATTTCTGTATCCCTTGGGTAAATTCCTAGCAGTGCTATTGCTGGGTCATAGGGGAGTTCTATTGTTAGTTTCCTGAGGAACCTCCACACTTTTTCCAGAGGGGCTGCACCAGTTTGCATTCCCACCAACAGTGTAAGAGGGTGCCCATTTCTCCACATCCTCGTCAGCATCTAGAGTTCTCTGATTTGCTCATTTTAGTCACTCTGACTGGCGTGAGGTGGTATCTCAGTGTGGTTTCGATTTGTATTTCCCTGATGCGGAAGGATGCTGAGCATCGTTTCATGTGCTTCAGACCAAATTTTGACGGATGGCATTCTGTCTATGTCCTTGACTTAAAACCTTACATTGGTCAGTCTGTAGGCCCTATCTCAGTTGGCTATAACTTCATGTTGATACAATTTTAGTAACAGTACAATAAAGTGTTGTATGACATTAGACAACAGTATAATACAACAGAAATTTTGAGATATATTGGGAAGAGCAAGAATAAGGAGGTGGGGAAGAAAGAGAAAGACAGAATATGCCAGTCATTTGAACTTGCCTACTGCCTACATGACCTTGAATAAGCTACAAAGATTCTCTGAGCCTGTTTCATGTGTAAAATGGGGATGAGAAATATCTCTTAGGAGATTGTTTTAAGATTTAAATGAGATAGTACCTGTAAAGCTTTATACACTGCTTGATACATGGTAGGCACTATATAAATAGAGTCCCTTAATTGATTTATGTGACAATTTGCTGAGATATTCTGAAGAAGATGATATCTCTCTAGAACTAATACATATATACTTGGTGATGTGATATATGATGTGGAGCCTTCTCCAAGGCTAAGCTGGAAATGTCACATGGAGATTGCTCATAGCTGAGAACAAGGCACACTACATCCTCTGGCCACTAAATTCAGTCACACTTGGAATTACTGTTCTTTGGTTTTGGTTTTTGTTTTCCCTTTTTCCCTTCACTTCTAGCCAAATCCAGAAATGGTACCCACTCCTTTTCTTGAGTTTTCTGAATGGCAATCCCCTTCGAGGTTATGAAGTGAAATGTTGCTCTGGGTTAGGGAATAGGGCAGGTGGAAGAAGTCAATCTCTACAAGATGACAAATAGCAGGCTTCAGGGAAGGCTTAGCTGGGTACCTTAGACCCTCTCATAAGCCCACATAGAAGAGCCAGGGTGAGCTTTTTCTGAGAGAACAGAGCTTGAGTTCCTCAGCTTTGGAAGATTCCTGCAGCCCTGGAATGGCTGCATATCCAAATGAGGAGTGGCCATGTCCGTCCTCTTCCACCGACGTCCCACTACTTCTCTCCCACACGTATTATAAAAAAAAGGGGCGGGGGTCGCCCAACAAAAGGGTGAAGAGAACTCTGGGAAGAGATAGTTACTGAACTATGATAGGATTATCTGAACTTGATTTTCTGCAGGAGATAAAGTTTGAAATTATAAATGAGGGAACATTTGTTGGATTGGACATACCCAAAGGGGCAGAATAAGTGTTTTGGTCTGGGCAGGAGTGTGGGAATGGAGTAACACATGCAGTTTAAAAAACTTAGCAAGCTTCAAGTAGCACATATCTGATGGTTTACTGTAGAATTCATACATGTCATGCATATTCTCTGAGCAATTTCCCCTGTTACGCTTTTGTGTTTACCCTGGTCTGTCTCCTGTTTATTGTCCTAATGCCCTTATGAATAGCCGTGTGCAGGTTAAAGTGAGGGGACGGCAGTGTGGGGCTGGGCTACAATACTCATTTCTGCTTGGAACTGCTTAATTTCTATGGTTATCACACCAGCAACGTTGGCTTCATTAAGTTGAGAGCCAAAAATATTGTCTGAGTCCCTAATGTGAGGCAAGTACTGTACTACACTAACTTTTGGATTTCTTCATTCAAGAATAATAGTTATTGAAAGCCTGTATTGTTCCAGATACTCTTCTAGGTGCTGGGAACACATCTTTGAACCAAAAAAGTCCCTATTCTTATAAGTTTACAGTCCAGTGGAGGAAAACAGACCAGACCCCCCCCACCGCCCACCTCCCGCCAAAATCCCCAAGGTCGCTATACTCTATGTCAGGGTATAAGATGGAATCTGGTGAGGCAGGTAACATTTGAGCAAAGACCAGAAACAAACATTAGACAAAGCCATGTAAATATCCACATAAATGTTCAAGTTAGAGGTAACAGTTCTACAATGGCTTTGAGACACAAGAGTACCTGGCATGTTTGGAAACAGCAAGGAGACTTATGTGACTGGAGATGAGATAGCGGGTGTTGCAGAAGTAGATATCAAAGAGATTCTCAGGGGGTGATCACTGAAGGCCCTACCAAGATTTTGGAATTTATTCTACTGAAATGGAAAGGCATTGGAGGGTTTGAATATAGAACTGACATTTAAAAAAGATCATTGCTACCATGTGTGGAAAATGTCGGTTTTGCTGACTATGCTATGATTAATACATTATAATTTTGTTTGTGTGTAAGATGATAATGTACAGAATCAACCCATAGACTTTGTTTTCATATGTATAAGGCAAAATGTGCTTCAATTATTATTCCATGGTATGATATGCCTCATGTGATGATATGCCTTTTAAGATGCAGCGCTTGGATTTTCTGTTGCGGTTGTTGTGAGGCTGTCTCTAGTTTGAGTCTGTAAAATAGTTTATCCTACTTCAAAAGTTATCACGATACTGAAATCTGGAACTACCCCTCCTGTTCCACCCCTTTCACTCTTTACATCTCATAAAGCCCTAGCAGACCAGAGTCTGTCTGCCAGAATTAGGAAGCGGTGGTTTTAGTTCAGTAGGTTCTAATTTAAAATACTATGACTTAAGGGGCACCTGGGCAGCTCAGCTGGCTAAACATCTGACTTCAGCTCAGGTCATAGTCTTGCAGTTTGTGAGTTTGAGCCCCATGTAGGGCTCTGGGCTGACAGCTCAGAGCCTGGAGCCTGCTTCAGATTCTGTGTCTCCCTTTTTCTCCGCCCCTCCCCCCTTCTTCTCTCCCTCTCTCTCTCAAAAATAAATAAATGCAATTTTTAAAAGTATTTATGACTTTAAAAAATTGTATTTGTAAAAACTGGGATATTTTTCAAGTCTTATTAAGAAGATTTGCATAATGTCAAATTGACTAGTAAATGAACAAGGCACCTTGTGTCTGCATAATTATAAATTAAAACACCCCAGAGATGAGCAAACTCAGAGAGTTTAGGAAAAAAGAAAATAAACATTAAAAGAAACAATCTTTTAAGAACATTGTAAGAAATAAATTACAAGCAAGAGAGAGCTAGTGTCAAAGGTGAAGAGAACTCTGTGAACCAGGAAAAGGCTTTCAGGGAGACAGCAAGATACCACTTTTAGACCGTTTTTTGAAATGTCTTGGTGATCTTCATTAAATACTCTTTATTTTTAGAATAAGCTGAAATATTCCCGGAAACTATCATGAAATGGCTTAAAAAATAGGATAATATATTCACCACACAAGCTAGGAAGGCCTTAGGGAAAGACAATATGACGTTTTCCTCCCATACTTGAGTTTCTCGGTGAATTAGGGTATAAATGCCTGTGAGAAATTATTACTGAAAAATGAGATAATACTCAAATACTAAATAGAATATATTGTCACTGAAGACAAACTTGCATATTTTATTCTTCCCTATAAAACAATAAATTATTCCCATTATGTCAGTAATGAACTTATTAGTGAGCTAAAATTTAATTAAAAATGAGAGAATTAAGTCACTGTATTTTATTCAGGGAACACTAAACTAGAAATATGAACTTTCCCACTTCAAGAGGTAAAACGTGTCAATATTCTGATCGATGTGTTCTTAAAAGATGCACAACTTTTAGCGGTTTGTACTGGTTCTCACACTATTTTTGACCCTTTCCATAATTAGTCAAAATATTTTATAATGAATAATTTTTATACATTTTCTCCAAATACAATAGATATATTAGTTTCTCCGTGCAATTATACTTATTTTAAAAATATGAAACTATAGGGGCGCCTGGGTGGCTCAGTCCGTTAAGCGTTCGACTTCGGCTCAGGTCATGATTTCACGGTTTGTGGGTTTGATCCCTGCATCGGTCTCTGTGCTGACAGCTAGCTCAGACCATGGAGGCTGCTTCGGATTCTATCTCCCTCTCTTTCTGATCCTCCCCTGCTCCCGCTGTCTGTCTCTCTCTCAGAAATAAATTAAAAAAAAAAAAAAAAAGAAAGAAACTGTATCTGGAATGACTTGCTACCATTGGGCTCCAAAGTGGTATAGTGATTCCAACACCCTTCCCCCCAACCCCAAATAACTGGGTTGTTAGGGCTAAATGAAAAGAAATCCTGGTGCAAATCAAGTAGTTGGAAGCCCAGGAACTGATGTGGCCTCGGGCCATTGGTTTAACCTTTTTAATTATAATTTTCCTCATCTATGAAGAGGCAGTTACAGAAAGAATAAATGATATATTATCTATAAACATCTAGTATAGTAGGTGCTACATACAATTTGAGTTCCTTTAGTAGCTAATAAATCAATTAAGGGCTATATTGATGGCAGTTATATATAAAATATAAGAAATGGCCCTTAATTGGCAAATTCACTCTATTTCCAGAATTTAAAGCAACAGGGAATTGAATCACTATTCCCTGAATGGTTATCTTGCAGCTGACATGACATAATTTTTAGCTCCAAGCACAGGCTCATTGGGAGTAAACAGCTTATTTTGGAACCTTCAGCTTTCTAATTTTGCCCTCATTTTCTTGTTCTTTTATTCTCCCTCTTGTTTGCTTTTGAGCAACATATAGATTCACAGATTCCGAGAGTATGAAAAACTCTTAGATTAGAACATGAGAAACCTTTGTTCTGATGTAGTAATTCCTTTGACAGAATACCTAGTGGGGGGGGGGGGTCATCCATCTTCTAATTGCATACTTTTAACAAAAGTAAGTTGAAACCTGTCTCAACATACTTATGCAGAGAAGTAATTGTTTTCTCAGACTCCCTTCAAGCTGGACGTCTACCATTTATTACGTTTTTTCCAATGGAATGTGAGCAAAAGTGATACACACTGTTTCAGATCAGAGATTTAAACTATTGAAGCATCCATCCTCCATATAATCTCCATGAGCCAGAATGTGGGGCTGTGCCCTCAGGGCAGCTTCAGTCAGGCAAGCGAACAAACAACAACAAGAAAATGAGAAACCTCAAAACAATGTTGAAGAAACCTGGTTCCAGAAGGACAGTCACCCTCTGTCTGGAAGACTAGATTGTTGTATAATAGAAAAATAAACTCCTGTCTTCTTGTCCAGTCAACTATAATTCCTGTCACAATTGAATTAGCATTGAGTCTCTGATAAATTATTATTATGAATGTTCTGTTAGTATCCTAACTCGTGCGAGAAACACTTGACTTTTTCTATTCTCTGGAAAAGACCGATTAAGATGGGATGTATCTCTTTCTTGAAATTTCATAGAATTTGCTTATAAAATCATCCAAACTGATGCTTAGAGTTTTTAAACTCTAAATTTTTAAAATCACTGATACATAGCTAGAAAGTGGTTATGTCCTTCCTTTTACTCGTGATGTTGTTTAGTTGTTTGTTTAACTTTTTCCCTTCCCAATCTTGCCAGTTGTAACTTTAAATTATATTTGTAATTTCAAAGAAGCAACTTTGGCTTTATTGATTATTTGTTTTGTAATTTAGTGTTTATTTGTTTTTTGGGAGAGAGAGAGAGAATGAGCAGGGAGGGTCAGAGAGAGAGGGAGATACAGAACCCAAAGCAGGCTCCAGGCTCTGAGCTGTCAGCACAAAGCCTGATGCTGGGCTCAAACTCACGAACCATGAAATCATGAGCAGAAGTCAGACACTTAACCAACTGAGCCACCTAGGAGCCTTGAATTGTTTTATAATTTAATTCAGGCTCCTGAATGTATTATTTTATTCTTCTTATTGGGGGTGGGTTAATTCTATTCTTTTTATTCTAAGTTTTTAAGTGAGAAACTTAACTAATTTTTAGCTACAAAATTATAAATTACACAGAAGTATGTGTTTAAGTTTCAAAACTTAGAAATGAAGCAGTTGGGGTGCCTAGGTAGCTCAGTTGGTTAAGTGCATGACTCTTGATTTCAGCTCAGGTCATGCTCTCACAATTTGAAGGTTTGAGCCCTGTGAGGACAGAGTGCTGTGGATCCCACTTGAGATTCTTTCTCACACACTCTCTCTGCTCCTCCCCAACTCAAAATAAACAAACAAACAAACAAACAAATAAATATAAAAAAATGAAGCAGTCATTTCAAGGAATTAGTATTAACTACTGAAAAGGACATATTAAAATCTCCTATTCTGATATTAAATTTGTCAGTTTCTCCTTAAGGTTCATTTCCCTTCTCCCCACTTTCTTTTGCTTCATGTAATTTAAAGCCATGTTTTTTGGTGCATATAAAAAAATATATATATTTGGCGCGCCTGGGTGGCTCAGTCAGTTAGGCGTCCGACTTCGGCTCAGGTCATGATCTCATGGTTCGTGGGTTTGAGCCCTGTGTTGGGCTCTGTGCTGACAGCTCAGAGCCTGGAGACTGCTTCGAATTCTATGTCTCCTTCTCTCTCTGACCCTCCCCTGCTCATGCTCTCTCTCTCTCTCAGAAATAAATAAAAACGTTAAAAAATATATATATATACATTTATTATATTTGATCTATTTTGACTTACTGCTCTTTTTATTTATTCTAGATTTTCTGTGTTTGTTTTTCTTTCTTCTTGTCTTTTCTTGGATTAAATTTTATTTTGCTTTTGTTCCATTTTCCCTCTATCTGGTTTGAAAACTGAACACTGTTACCCTAAAAGTTTTAACATGCATATTAAATACAACAAAGTTTAAATTTCATAACTTTACCTTCCCCCCAAACAACACAAGGACTTTCTAAATGTTCTAACATCAACTGCTCTTTCATATAGTCAATGTTTATTCATATTTCTTTTTTTTTTTTTTACAAATAGTTTATTGTCAAATTAGTTTCCACATAACACCCAGTGCTCATCCCCACAAGTGCCCTCCTCCATGCCCACCCTCCTCCCCCCCACATCCACCAGTCCTCAGTTTTTGTCAGCATTCAAGAGTCTCTCATGGTTTGCCTCTCCCCTTTCCCCCACCATTTCCGCCCTTCTTCTCCCCCTTGGTCCTCTGTTAAGTTCCTCCTAATCCTCCTATACGTGCACACATATGATATTTGTCTTTCTCTGCCTGACTTATTTCGCTCAGCATAACACCCTCAAGGTCCATCCATGTTGCTACACATGGCCAGATTTCATTGTTTCTCATTGCCATGTAGTATTCCATGGTATAGATAAACCACATCTTCTTGATCCATTCATCTGTTGATGGACACTTAGGCTCTTTCCAGGTTTTAGCTATTGTGGAGAGTGCTATGAACATTGGGGTACATGTGCTCCTATGCATCAGCATTTCTGTATCCCTTGGGTAAATTCCTAGCAGTGCTATTGCTGGGTCATAGGGGAGTTCTATTGTTAGTTTCCTTAGGAACCTCCACACTGTTTTCCAGAGGGGCTGTACCAGTTTACATTCCCACCAACAGTGTAGGAGGGTGCCCGTTTCTCCACATCCTCGCCAGCCTCTAGAGTTCTCTGATTGGCTCATTTTAGCCACTCTGACTGGCGTGAGGTGGTATCTCAGTGTGGTTTTGATTTGTATTTCCCTGATGAGGAGCGATGCTGAGCATCGTTTCATGTGTCTGTTGGCCATCTGGATGTCCTCTTTGGAGAAGTGTCTGTTCATATCTTCCGCCCATTTCTTCACTGCGTTGTTTGTTTTTCGGGCGTGTAGTTTGGTGAGTTCCTTGTAGATTCTGGATATCAACCCTTTATCTGATATGTCATTTGCAACTATCTTTTCCCATTCCGTTGGTTGCCTATTAATTCTCTGGGTTGTTTCCTTGGCTGTGCAGAAGCTTTTAATCTTGAGGAGGTCCCAACAGTTTATTTTTGCTCTTAATTCCCTTGCTTTTGGGGATGTGTCAAGTAAGAAGTTGCTGCAGTGGAGGTCAAGGAGGTTGTTTCCTGCTTTCTCTTCTAGGGTTTTGATGGTTTCCTGTCTCACGTTCAGGTCCTTTATCCATTTTGAGTTTATTTTTGTGCATGGTGTGAGAAAATGATCTAGTTTCATTCTTCTGCATGTTGCTGTCCAGTTCTCCCAGCACCATCTGTTAAAGGCTATCTTTTTCCATCGGATATTCTTTCCTGCTTTGTCAAAGATTAGTTGGCTGTATACTTTTGGGTCCACTTCTGAGTTCTCAATTCTGTTCCATTGGTCTATGTGTCTGTTTTGTGCCAATACCATACTGTCTTGATGATGACAGCTTTGTAGTAGAGGCTAAAGTCTGGGATGGTGATGCCTCCCGTTTTGGTTTTATTTTTCAGGATTACTTTGGCTATTCGGGGTCTTTTGTGGTTCCATACAAATTTTTGGATAGTTGTTCTAGTTTTGAGAAGTATGCTGGTGCAATTTTGATTGGAATTGCATTGAATGTGTAGAGTGCCTTAGGTAGCAATGACATCTTAACTATATTTATTCTTCCTATCCATGAGCATGGAATGTTTTTCCACTTCTTTGTGTCTTCTTCAATTTCCTTCATAAGTTTTCTATAGTTTTCATCATACAGATTTCTTGTATCCTTGGTTAGGTTTATTACGAGGTATTTTATGGTTTTTGTGCAATTGTGAATGGGATCAGTTTCTTGATTTCTCTTTCTGTTGCTTCATTGTTGGTGTATAAAAATGCAACCGATTTCTGTACATTGATTTTGTACCCTGCGACTTGGTTGAATTCTTGGATCAGTTCTAGTAGGCTTCTGGTGGAGTCT